>JANHJO010237235.1:0-14661 GCA_032468235.1 Pseudoxyrhopus heterurus
AAGGGGGGGGTGGGTGGCAGGAAGAGAAGGCTGCACTCAGGACCAGCTGGCCACAGGCAGCTCCTGCTGGGTTTGGGCTGCTCTGGCTGCCCTGGGAGGAAGTGGCAACGCTCCAACGGGTCCCAGACTCCCAGCGGAATTGAACACCGGTCGTCTCACCAGAGTTTATCCCCCCCACAACTGGCATTACCCACCTGAGGGTCCTTGCCCTTGAAGATGCACTGCTGTTTCTTTTCCTCCTCGGCGTGCCAAGTCAGCTGCAAGAAGGAAAGCAGGCAGCCATCACTCACCTGGCTGCTCCAGGAGGGCTGCTGCTCTCCGATCCTTTTCTTTTGGTGCTTCTGGCTGGTTCCTTGAGCTCCCGACTCACCGGTGCTCCCCTCAAACCTCACCAAGCAACGCCAGTCACGGGCAAATTGGCACGCTCAATTCCAGGTCCAGACATTAAGAAGGAAGCAGCCCCGAGGCCAGCCACCAACCCAATCTTTTCTTGTTTATAAAGGCAACTGCTGGGGGCGAAACCACAACCAGACCCCTTTGTGTCACCCTCTGGTGGCTGCGTAATGAGATGGCAGACAAGGGAAGCCACCCAGCTGAAGGCTGGGAGGGAAGAGTGTTCTCATCTCTACCAATGCGGCATGGCTGCTCCTTCCAGCATGAGGATCAAAGCCTGGCTGACTGCCTTAGATGCTGCTAGTTAGGAACATCACGCAGGACCTTTTTTTGACTACCCCTCTGAAGCAGGGAAGGAGACCCAGAGACCAGGGCACCTGGACTGACCTGCTGGTGCTGGGGCCCAGGAGAGAAGGCCCCGGTGTTCAGAGCAAGAAGCACCTCGCGGGCACCAACGTACAAGATCCGGCCATCTGGGCTCAGCATCATTGTGGTGTAGTTGGCGACTCCAGGCATCTGAAAGTTGTTCCACAGTCGCCTCCGGGGAGAATCTAGGGATGTAAAATGGGAGGCAGGAGGAGAGGTGACCGTGAGTGGATGCCGTGCCCCAGGCAGCCTCCTGGGCAACTAGCCTGCCAACAGTGACAGAGGCTACAGGACCACATGCCTGTTTCCAACCAATAGCAGGTAGCATTGTTTCCACTGTAATTTACGTCTATTTGACATTCAAGAAGCTACAGCGCAAATCGAGCATCACATTCAGAGGTGAGCAAGCTCTGTACCACATACTACTCTCCCCATAAACTTCAGCATCGCTCATTTTTATTATGTCCCAAGTTTTTTCTCCCCAAATTAGAGGCATCTTGCCTTGCTGATGTTTGTATGCCTCCCAACTGGTGGGCTATCAGCAACAAGAGTTGGCTTGTCACATGGTCTCCGCAGCAAATACCCTGGTTTGCCCGTGAGCATGCTTGGGGCACAACTGGCTATGATTGTGGCCTCTTGACCAAGCTGTGCCAAGGCTTGCCCAGACTCTCCTCACTGTTAGCAGGCGAAGCTGCTGCCTGTGGCACATGCAATGGAGGCTACTAATGGATCCAGGCCTTCTCTGCCTCCCCCAGAAGGGTTTCATGAAAGCTTTGCTAGAGCAAAACCAGGATGGGCCAGACTCTTTGGGTTCCTCTGTTGGCAGCCACAGCACAAGAAAGATGCCATCTGGAGTATAAGGAGAGAGCAATGATAGCAACACATATGCCAAATGGTGAAAGGAGTGCATTAATGTCATTTTTAAAAATATATTGCATGGCTGTGACGCTAAGAGACAGGAGACATATGTGAATTAAAATTCTCTGATCAAATACATGGTTTAAACATGACAATTACATGTATGTGTGGCAAAGAATGGAATGCAAGTCTAAAAGCACAATTGATTTGATAGTTCATGATGAAAATTTGAGAGAATGAGTAATGGACACAAGGGTGATGAGAAAGCATAAGTCACGTATAAAAAGAATTAGAAGTTAATCTTCCAAAGGAACAAAAGGAAGAGGGCAGGAAGCTGCTTGGACTATAGGGAGAAAAAACATTTCGAAGAACTACAGCCATGTGGCATTTCATGTGTGGAAAGTATAAAAAAATGAGTTTTGTGGAATTATGAAATGCTAGAGACCGTGTGTAAGGTATATAAGAGACAAATCATGAAATTAAGTTGCTGTAATAATATGCAACGAGAGAAAACAAGAGTTGCAAATAAAATAGTCAACAGTAAGAATACTTAAAAAAAGAAGCAGAGAAAATACAACTTGGATGGGAAAAAGGGAGGATTATTTTGGAAGTTGGAGAGAAAAGGGCTTAAGGAGGAGCTACCTGAAGGGTAAATGGCATTAAAAATACAGGTGATAAAATGAGACAAAATTGAACTGATTGAAGGAAAAATTTTGAGATTTATATTGGTAATAGCTGTTATTATTTCTTATGCAAATGGAAGGATAACAAGAAGGAATGCAAAAGCTACTGGGTAATTAGTTTGTTTAAGTGCACCTAGAAAAAACCCAAGGCAATTACTAAAAGCCAGCATGGGTCATGCCAGACAAACTTTATTGCCTCCTGTGATAATGTGATTAAATTAGTGGACCAAGGAAATGCTGTGGATGTAGTTTACTTAGACTTCAGTAAAGCATTTGACAAAGTAGACCACAGTCTATTTCTACTATAAGATAGAACAATATGGGTTTTATATGAGACAGCATCACCACCAGATGGATTTGCAACTGGCTGACCAAGTGCATTCAATGGAACTACATCTTCATGGAGAGAAGCATACATTGGGGTACCTCAAGATTCTGTCTTGGGCCCAGTACTCTTCAACATCTTCATAAAAGATCTAGATGAGGGGATAGAATAGGAACGCATCACATTTGCAGATGACACCAATCTGGGGTGAATTGTTAACACTTTGGATGATAGACTCAAGATTCAAGACTCTGATGGACTTGAGCACTGAGCTCTATCCAACAAGATGCAGTTCAATGTTGAGAAAAATTCCTGTACTTAGGCAGGAAATACCAGATGTACAGGTACGGGATAGGCACGACCTGGTTCAACTAGGTGTCCCAATGTACCACTGCTTAAGTATGAGCCAGCAGTGTGCTGCAGCTGCCAAAAAAGCCAATGCAGTCCTAGGATAGCATCAAGGTCATGGGAAGTGACAGTACCACTGTATACTTGTACTAATAAGGCCACACTTGGAATATTGCATCTGGTTGTGGTCACCACTATACAAAAAAGATGCCGAGGCCCTAGAAAGAGTGCAGAGAAGAGCAACAAAAATGATGAGGGATCTGGAGGCTAAAACCTATGATTAAAGGAACGAGATATGTTTAGCTTAATGAAGAGAAGACTGAGAAGAGACATGATTGCCATGATTGAAGGGCTGCCACAGCTTGTCTCCCAGAGCTGTGGGTACCTCATCACTGGAGATTTTTAAAAAATGGGCAACCATTTGTTCAAGATGGGATAAGGACTCCTGCCTTGGAAGATTTCCTAGGTTCCTACCAGCCCTAATATTCTATGAAATGTGCCTGGGAAACTATTTGACAGAATTATAATCTTAGGCCATGAGA
This sequence comes from Pseudoxyrhopus heterurus, assembly GCA_032468235.1. NCBI lineage: Eukaryota > Metazoa > Chordata > Lepidosauria > Squamata > Pseudoxyrhopus > Pseudoxyrhopus heterurus. The sequence goes on from JANHJO010237235.1 coordinate 3,516, forward strand.
GGTGACAATAAGCAGAATTTAGGACACACTTTGTAGCTTTGTACATTTGCTGATTTATAGATAGTGAATAAACTAGAAGTAGAGAATGTTTTGCATGACTATGGACTTGATGGATGGTACTGGATGCAGTAAGAGCAGTATATGGTAGAAGTAAAATACGCATGAGAATGAATGGAATGCCATTGAGAAGGCTCCAAGACAAGGAGGCATGATGTCCCTGTAGTTTTTTATTTGTGGATAAAGTACAAGGAATCCTTATGGTGACCGCAGAGATGTATTAGCTGTTACTTTCGCATGCAAAGGAGGCCATGCAGTTGGCTAAGAAACCAAATGAGCTGCAGCAAGTATTACTAGATAATATCAAGCAAGAAGGAAGATGAATAATAATGCATCTTTGTGGTTGAGATGCCAGATTAGGCTGTCTACAGCATCTCCTGCCTGGCCCACAGTAGAAGCGTATTATTGGATGTAATCTGCACATTCATGATACCCATCCACCCCGAACCAAGGATGGGAGAGGCCACCGAGCCTAGTGGCCTCCCACATCAGTCTGGCCACAGACAAACACTCCTTTCCACCACAGTAATATCAACTGGAACCCCTTCTTAGCAAAAAGCAGAAGCATTGCCAGAGTCCCCAAACCTTTTGGTCAATGGCTGCTGAGAGACCTAAAAGGAACAAGATTGCTGCACTTTCTCCATTCAGGATCTCTTGGAGATAATCCACAAGAACAAATAGTCACTTCTGTTCATATCTAAGTCTGGATTCTGACTGCATTGGATCCAGATAACCCATTTCCCCCCATAATCCTTGACAAAAACTATCATCGAAAAGAGAAGACTGGGGACAAGATGAAAGTTTCTTAGTTACTTATTTTGCCAAACTTCTACACTGCTCCAATCATAAACTCCGCTAACTCAGGTTAGAAATAACAGAATACAAAGTATACAAAAAACAAACCCATAAGATACACGGCTAAGATGCAAGAATAAAACCTAATCAACCCATCCACATTTTAAAAGAAAGCCTGTTCAAATAGCCAGCCTTTGCAGACCTCCTGACCCCCAAAACGGAGAGATTAAGGTCTGCACAGGTGCCAACCCAAAGGAGTAGGGAATACCAGAGAAGACAACTCACATTTCACAAATGCCAACACCTGTGTGAAAGAATGCAGAGATCACCCACCCTAGTTGACGGTGTCAGTTAAGCAGAAGGTGGTCCCACAAATATCGAGGCCCTGACCCTTTAAACAAACAGTGAGGGGTGTGGTGGCTCATGTGGTTACAACGCTGGGGTGAAAATCTGCAAGCCAGCATTCGAAACCCGGGAGCTCCGGTCGTTCACTCCAGCTCCTGCTCATCTTGCATTTTGACGGTGTGCAAAATAGGTAGATAATGGGTAAGTATAGGTGGATAAATAGATACCGCTTCAATGGGCACATTAACGCAGGCACTAAATGAACCTCCAACTGGGCATCCCCTGGGCAACAGTGATGTCACCAGTGAATCCTTTCAACCCAGAAGTGCCTTAGTGCTTGAAATAGCAACAGTTTGTTGTGCAGCAACAAACAAGACTCTGAAACACACCCAGAAGTGCCTGCTAACCAGCAATGTGATGTGGACACAATAAGAAACACCAGAAGATGCTGCATTTTGGGCTAGTTGTAGCTTCTGAATTATCTTCAAGGACAGCCTTCAATGTTTATCACATTGCAACAGCTCAGCTGAAGAAGTCAAGGACACACAAGCCATTATGAGTATTCTGTCTGTCTGTCTATCTATCTGGTTCCAGGAGGAATTTATCAGATACACCACCAGATGTTGTGTAAAGTCCCTCAAGGGCACAGCTGCTACATCACCAGAGTTGCAAGTCTGAGATTCCATTTATGAACCAGTTTGATAAGGGACAATGTGATTCTATCTAGAATGTGGTTTCTTAAAACTTTTTCCTCTCAGGACCCCTCACTTTTAAAAAATTATGAAGGACCCCCCACCCACAACAGCTTTTGTTTGGATTATATTTATACCTGGTGAGACCAAGAAAAAGACCTTCTTGGTGGTGGCTCCTTCCCTATGGAATACCATTCCCCCAGAGATACGATTGGCCCTCATCTTGCTACTTTTCCAAAACCCCAGGCTGATATGGAGCCAAGTAAGTGGCTAGTGTGGTTGGGTTTATTGCTGCCATGGAGTGGGGATGCTGGTGTTTTATGTGTTCCACATTGTGGGTTTTTTATGCTGGAAGCTGCCCAGAATCACCGCGTGTTGGATCACGCTGGGCCTGAGCCTCAACCTGTCTCCTCTACCAAACCTAAACAGCCTCCAGGGATCCAGGCAGCATTTCAAAGAACTGAGGTCAAAACGTAAAGTTGTATTTGAAAAGGACATTGATGATGCCTCACCCTGTATCTGCAGATGACCTTCCCCAGTGGCCTCCTGCAAATGTGGAATAGGAGCATGTGGAGCCCTGCAGCACCTCACAACTGAGGAACAAGGAGCTCAGTCTCTGCCCCTCCCCCCATTACTAGTTGAACACATACAAAGCCCCAAAGCATATAAAGGAGAACTACCCCCAATCCCCAGGAGGAGGAACGAGGGAAGTCATCACCACCAGTGAGAGAGCAAGCAATACCAGGAGGTTCACACACCCTCCCTGCCCTCCTCCACAACTACAATTGCTGTCATGTTTGTGCCCAAGCCTGAAACTCAGCTGAAATAGGCCCAGGGAATCCATTTTCTGTAGAATTGTCTGAATTTGTAGTCCCATACCTTCTCAGCAATCTTCCCTGGGGATTGAAGACTGCTCTAGATTTGTCCAAAACGAAGATCAATCTGGAGAAATTTGTCCAGATTTGTTGCGGATGGCATTTTTAGGTGTGGGCCCACCACTACCTCTCTTCTGGAGCCTCCTGATTCTCGACTTGATGGGTTAGTGCCAGGACTGCACAGGAGGCTCGTACTTCCTTAGGAGGAAGCTCATCCCAGGCCACCTGGTATCAGCTGCCCTCCTGCTGAGAAATCAGCCAAGCCCAGCTGGAAAGCTCGGGCACCCCAGGCAGATCCCCTAATTGTTGCCCTTCCCTGGGGGAGGCCAGTGATACTGACTAGCCACAGGCTGGCTGGGAAGAGAGCTGACCACCACAAAGGGGAGGCCTAGCAAGGGCTGTTGGTGCAAGCTAATTGTAACTGCCACCTTTTCTTCCTATTTCACATTGTAACTTTTCCTTGCCTTCTTATTCCTTACTGCTCTTCCGTCCTCCGAATAACTCTGCATCTCCTGTAAGGGAACCACTCAATGGGTGTGTTTCATCTGCCTATGAATGGATGGATGCATCATCAAGTATGGGTTCTGGGGAGGAAGGAAGCAGCAGCTCGGAGCTTTTGGATCCTCTGACAAGAGAAGCCAGGGGGAAGAAGAGCTGGAAGAAAGAAAGCACCCCTGCAACTATTCTGTCAAGAAAAGACAAGAGAGGCAACGGAAGGCACCACCGTCTTCTAGAACAGGCCACACTAGACACCTGAGTCTCGTGAAGGGAGGAAGACAAGAACTGACCCATTCAGAAAGATGGCTAGATCACCAGGGAGCCTGTGGAGAAAGAGGGGCAGAAGGGGACACGTTTAGCCTTGTGAACTGAAGCACTCAGGGCAGACCCCAAGGATGTCACCCCCCAACAAGGTCTCCTGCCTCTTTTCGGAATGGGGGTGCAGAGCAGCAGCCTCAGAAGTCCCCAAAAGCGGATCCAGGCTGAGGCCTGAGGAAGAATCTTTGAGAAAGGAATGGTTACCCCAGGAGGTGATGGGGTCCCCTTCATGCCTGGCTCCGAGGGCGGCTAGAGAGCAATTCATGGGGAACCCTTAATTGGACTTTAGCCCTCGGGACTCTTCCCCCATCCCCACGGCCCCCGTTCGCTCTGAGGCCAGACCGCAATGCTACCTCAGATTCTTTCAGGTGGGCAGAGATGGGTGGATTTCCTGCCAGTCTTTCTCCTATCCCGCTTAACCCCACTCCCCAAACATGATATGTGGTGGAGACACCAGACCCAGGTCCAGACATGCAAGTTTTACTATTTATTTAGACTTAATTTAATTCTTATTATTCATTATGTGTTTTTGGTGATAAGATTATCGATCTCCCAGGGGACAGGTAGCCTTATGAAATTACTTCATAGGCACTATGATGCAGGGACAACCTGGGCAGTAACCCAGAGAGAGAGATTATTCTATCAATGAAACAGAAAATCAATAGCTTAAATCAAGTAAAGCACCTTCCCAAAATCTGCCCGAATGATGGATTAGAAAAGCTGGTCAGAAACCCAAGCTCTCTCAAGGGTTTCCTTTCCCTCCTGAAGCCATTTTCCTCTGTAAATTATAGTGTTGGAAGGGACCACAAAGATCATCTAATCCAACCCTCTGCAAAGTGAGAAAACCTTTTAGACTTGGTGAACCTGCAACTTCCACAGGTAAACTCTTCTCGGCAATGGAGGAACTTTTTCCTCCCGCTTACATGAGATCTGGGCAGCTGTAACCTGTGCCCAAGATTTCTGGGGCTACTTTCTGTGAACACAAATGGTGGCTCCTGACCTTCTTCCCTGGAGCTTCTGCTTGTCTCCCTGGACACAACTCTCAGGCCTCTTTTCCGTCCAGCTCCTCCAGCCTATCCTTGACCCCTGCATCTTCTTTGCTGCCCTTCATTTTCAGAGATGCAGACAGAGGCATCCGCAGCAGCCTTGCCCACACTAATACCACTGAGAGAATGACTTCATGGAGTTTTTGACAGCTGCTTCTGCCCCTAACCATTTGGTCACGTACAGGGTCTCTTTTCTTCCCTCCTTCCCCCTGCCCTTATGTGCCAGGAACAACAGGAGAAAAAGACGGTCGTTGCTCATCAGGCAAAGTTCAACATCCTTTGGACCCCCAACCCCAAAGGCCTGCACCCCTTGCTTCTATAAGAAGCAGTTATCAATACATACAACCCCAGCTAAGCTTGGAAATATTCTGGAATTATTAGACGAAAAGAAAGAAGGTTTAGACAAATGACCCCAAATTCTGTGAGCAGTTGAGCTAACGTAAAAATGATTTAAGATGAACTGACTAGTTTTTATTTTAAGAGACACTATTTATATTCCCTCATGCTGAGCCAAATGCAGCCCATGCCCCAGAGCTCTTGCTCGTCCCACCTCAGGACCCTGTGGGGCGGAATATGTGTGGGCTTCAGGCAGGGCCTACATGGCCTGCTGCCCCTCTCCTCCTCTGGGACGGCCTGGCTCATCACTTAATTCAGCAAAAGGGACTGGCGCTTCAAGCCCCAGGGAGGTCTCCGATCAACCGAGCCAGCCCAGCTACGAAGCAGAGCCGAGCAGCAGCAGCTCAAGGGCTAGGCTGGGCTGGCAGCTGGGCCTCTAATGCCCTTCAGAGCTGGATCCACCCACTGCAGGACGTTCACCTGGCAAGGAGTGGGTGGGGTATCGCTCCCTGGCATTCAAAATAACAGGGGGGAGGGGCGGACTCCTCCAGCAACATGATGGCTTTGAAGCCTGACTGTGGTCCCCACCCAGCGTGACTTCGGCACTGCCCCACCTGGAAGGGGAAGCCTGCCCACTGACCTTGGCAGACCTGCTCTGCGCTAATCCTGCTCGGTGCTGGAACCTGTTAGGACTGTCTGCAGCAAGTCTGTGCTTGGTGACAGGCCTGGATGGGCTCCAGCTTGCTCTGCTCCAGGGAGGGCTGGCACGCCAAGGCCGGAAGCTCTCCCAGCATAGGTGGCAAAACCCAGGCAAGTCAGGCAGCTTTGTGCATGCCAAAGGATGGTGGCACAGCCCCAGTCCGGAAGCGCCCTGCAGCTGGCTGGATTCCCACAGCACAGAAATGGATCTCTCTCCCAGCTTCCTGCGGGGGCCTCGTCAATGATGGTTTAATCTTTCACAGGGGCAGACAATGCAAACAATGGCCTTCACTGCCTTCCACGAGAAACTGGTAGTTTCTGCCTGGCAGCCACACCAGGTTCAACCAGGGGCAAAGATTTGCTCCAGGAGGGAGACCAAAAAACACCTGCAACCAGATTCCAGAAGCTCCTCTCCCCCAAAATAGCAGCACTGGATGGTTAGATCCAGATTGTGCGATGATGGCCACAAAGTGTCCAACCACACCTGTGTTTCGTGAGAATAACTGGGGCCGTTTAGCCAAAGGTCCCTCCAGAAGGAAGGGCAGCTGAATCCACTGACCACCGATGTTCCACCTGTCTACTTTTCTAACTTAGAAAGTAGACGGGTGCAACATCGGTGATCAGTCGCTCACAGGCATCTTAGGGTTGCACCGGTACAGACCAAGGAAGGGAACATTCCACAGGCAGAAATTCTTTAAGTAAAGAGAACTGCCAAAAAAATAAGACCTGGAACTCATCACTCGCCCTTCCAACGAGTCCAAGGCAGCTTTGAGCTAAGAATTAAACAGGTGCAAAGCTGCAGAGGCTGAAGCACCAGAGGCTGGCCAGGGAAGCTGGAAGCAGCAGAGGGGCTTCTGGGGCTCTGTCGGGCGGGAAGGGTTAGGGTTAGGAACAAGGAAAAGACAGAGGCAGATAACCAAGGCAGGAAGAAGAGGGTGGGTTTAACAGGCAGCACGGGGGCAGGGCAGCTGTGACCCTCCACAATGGTTTCTCATGGGAAAATTAATTGTCCACGCTTGAGTTAAAGGGAACAAGACATCCTTTAACAGCAAGAAGTGTTCCGTGTAGGTATATGTATATACAAGGTGGGGTATTCATAGTTTGGAAACAAACAAGAAGTGTGAGAAGATCTTGGGGTCATTGACAATAAGGTGCACCTGAATCAATAGTGTAAGGCAGCTGTGAGAAGGGGTCTTAAAGAAAAAAGAGTAAGTCCTAAACATGTATTTAAAACTTCTTGTGCCCAGGATTAAAGGAAACTCACCCAAAGCTGTAAAATATCATGTCAATCCAAAGGTTTCTAACAGCTGAAAAGAAGTTAACAAGCAATTTCCAAAAGTGATTAGAAAAGGGAGTAGGCAAACCCAGTAACCTTTCGAAGGTACCATGGCGGTTTGAGCAAGCTAACTATTCTCTCATCTCCCAGAACTCTAAACCCACAGGAGACAACTATTTTGTGGTCTCATGAGGAGTAGCTGCCTGGAGCACTTGTAGGCAATCTCAAATCCTCGTCTCCAGAGAAATTATGAAATGCTGGTAGACTACAGAGAGTCTTTGACTTATGACCACAACTGAGCCCACAATTTCTGTTGCTAAGCGAGACAATGGTTAAGTGAGTTTTGTTCCATTTTACAAGCTTTCTTGCCAGTTATTAAGTGAATCACTGCAGTTGTTAGGTTAGTTGTTAAGTCAATTTGGCTTCCCCATTGACTTTGCTTATCAAAAGGTTGCAAAAGGTGATCACATGACCCTGGGATCCTGCAACCGTCATAACTATGAACCAGCTGCCAAACGGCTGAATTTTGATCAGGTGACCAAGGGGATGCTGCAATGGTTGTGTAAAAAATGATCATAAATCACTTTTTTCAGTGCCGTTATAATTTCAAACGGCCAATAAAGGAATGGTTGTACATCGGGGGCTACTTCTACTTGCTGGCTCTTCCTTCCACTTCCTTTTAGTAGAGTCTGGCTGGTCAAAGAAAGTAATAAAGGTATTTGATTTCAGCCGAGCCAGTTTCACAGAGCGCAATGGAGGTGATAGAGGATCTTGAGGATGCGGCCTATGAGAATAGACGGAAGGAATCTGGGATGCTCAGTTGGGAAAAAAAGAAGACCCAGGGGATTTTATGAGAAATCTATGATTTTATGACTACAGGGACCACAATGAATAGCAGGACCTACAAAAAGCATCTAAGTGTCTTGATGGATCACCAACTGGAGATGAGTCAACAATATGTTGCAAGGTGATTCAATCTACAAGCCGGCACAATCCCAGACTGCTTCAACGGAAGTAGAGCATTAAGATCAAGATCAAGATCCTCTCTATTCTGGATTGGTCTGACCACACCTAGAAGGGCAAGCACTGCATTTCAGTATGATTGAAATGCTGTGGCACGATTGAGGGCTGCAATAAAAAGGAACAGACTCTTGTAGCTAGCTTTTAGAAGGAAATGGAGGCCTAGATGGTTATGCCAATGCCATTTTGCAAGCAAGAAGAGGGCAAGAGAAAAATTAACTATAAACTCAAGTCTTCAGGGCCAGCTTGTTTCCTTCCCATGTTATTGAAGAATCACTAAACTTTGTAGTCTTTGAAAACTCCTGGGGGACTGGTGAGGTCCCAGATAATGAAAATTTAATTAAATCAATTTAATTTTCAAAATGGGAAAGGAGACAACTTGCAAAACTATAAACCTGGCACCCTGATGCGCATCTTGGCAAAGTCTTCAAACAGATGACCAAGCAGCAGGTCTGTGACCACTTGGATAGGCAGGATCTAGCATGGACGTCTCTCCAACAAGTTGGGCCAGGCTTACTTATTAAGTGGCTAGATTAATAAATCAGAGGAATGACACAGAAGTATTTGGATCTCACCAAAACTTTCCCCAACCTCCACGATGTTCTCTTTCAAAACAGGGTAACACATGGGTTAGATGACAAGAGGTCATCCTCGACATATGACTACAATTGAGCACAAAATTTCTGTTGCTAAGCAAAACAGTTAAGTGAGTTTTGCCCCATTTTATGGCCTTTGACACAGATGTTTGTTCCCATTGACTTTGCCAGTTTGCAAAAAGTGATCACATGATCCAGAACACCACAACTGTCATAAATGTGAGTCAATCGCTAAGCACCTGAATTTTGATCACGTGACCATGGGGATGCTGCAATGGTCGCAAGTAGAAAAAATGGCTATCAGTCACTTTTTCAGTGCCATTGTAAGTTCGAACGTCACCTTGCAAGTCAAGAACTACCTGTACCCCTCTTATACAGGTTCAGTTAGCTAAATGACCCCAAGAGTGGTTCTCAGTGGCTCCACTTCAATGGAGGAAAGTACTGAGTCGAGGGTCACAAGGCTCCATGCTGTGTAACATTTGGCAGCTGTGGCTCCCATGAGGCCTCACGGAGTTGTGCAAAGGCATTGTGGAAGCCCTGAGAAGGTGTCACCAAGGGCCAGCAGCTGCAATGGCAAGACAGGGCTCAGCAGCAGCTGGACAAAGAAGACAGCAATGGGCAACTCGGGATGGCTGGACAGGTCAAAGGGCAGAGATGGGGAGAGAGAGGCAAGTCGGTAAGTTGAAACACCCACCGAGGAGGTAAATGCAGGCAGCTGCTAGGTGCCCCAATGCTTATTACTTGACCTTGATGCTGCTGCAAAGGCTGTAACTTTGATGATGATCCCTACCACCTGTACAGCACCTTGTAATTTCAACTGGTCTCTAAATGAATAGTCCTTGAGCAAGCAAGCTCAGCAGATGCCTGCAAAAAGGGAGGTGTCTGGAACACAGAAGATGGGCAGAACTTATTCCGAGTTTCCCAGACAGAGGACAAGACCCGGCGGGGGGTTCTAACCACAAAGGAAGCATCAGAACATCTTTCCAGGAGGACCCACTGCTGCATGGTGGATCAGCTGCCTTGGGAGTGGTAGAATCTCCTTCACCAGAGGTTTTTAAAGAGCAGGCAGGTGAGCATTAGCCAGGATGCTGCAGTATAGGATACCTGTCTCGGGCAAGGGGCTGGACTAGGCAGCCTCTAAAAGAGAGAAACCAGGAGGATGGTCTTGGAGCAAATATTCAGCCTCCATTATTGGTTCCTTCCAATCTTAGACTGTATAATTGCACGAATGGCAGGGGCAGGGAGAGTCCTCCTTTTTTTTTAGCAACAAGGCAATGTTGGCATTGATAGTGCAACTCATGAAAGTGCAGAGAGGCTGTGTAGAATTCTTCAGAGAAGCAGCAAATCGTCTTCCCTGAGAAATATTGTGTCTGAACTCTCCTTGGATCATGCAAATTGTCTGTGGTGTGACATGGGCAAGCACTCACTTGAAGCTGCACTCCCTGAGAGATGAGCTAGCCACTTTTACTCCCACTGGCCCCACCCTCTCCCGCATCCTGGAGAGGAACAAGCTTCAACACCAGCCTGCAATTCAAGATCAGGCAGCCCGCCCACCCCGCAAGTCCTGGGCCCCCGGGATTTAAGAGTGCCCCATCCCAACCACCAGCAGGTCCGAAACCCTTTCAGGAGAACCTTTTGTTACGTGTGCGCTTTGTTGCATGATGACTCAGGGAGTGCAGTAAAGTAAACACTTCATAGCTTGTTCTTCTTGATCCTGGGCAGATAGTCCAAGTGCACAAGAAATAGAGACCTGGGCAAGACAGAAGCAACTATAAGCTGCTCTTTCTTTGCTGAATATGTGTCTTGTCCTTGCCACTGAGCATTCTGGAAAACTGAAAAACGGGCCTTCTTCGGGTTCAGCCGCTGCGCTTCTGTGGAATTACAGTTCTACTCTAACTTTCAGCTTTGTACCATAGTCTCTGGAAGGAATTTTTTGCCTGAAATAGGAGTTCCTCTGGAATAAATCAATATCCACTGATTTGTTGAAAAGTATTTCATGTCAGTTCATCAGAAAAAGATAAGCTGGCAACTTTATATACTCTTTTTGCATGGAATAAAAGTTGTCTACAATATTGTAGTTTAGCTATTTTTCCTCAAAAAAAAAAAACCCCAACCCTCTTTCGTCTTGTTCTTGTAGCTACATGTGCACTCAATTTAGGCTGCCGATTAAAACGCCACTCAAAGACCTCACCGCCCACGATTCTTGTTCTCCGCTCCCTTTAAAGCGAGACAAAGCAGTTCTCCCAGCCGGCCCTTTCAGCCGGGGACGGGCTGGCCTGGGGGGGCCAATTCAGGCTTCTCAACACGTGTTAAGGCGGCACCGAACGGAAACAGGGACCAACACGTTCCGCTCCCGAAGATCTGGGCCTTTCGCCCAAACGACGGACGGACGGACGGGCCGAGTCGGGGGGTCCCCAAAGCCCCGAGAAGCGGGAAAGGCCGGGCCGCCGCTGCGAACTTCATCTCCGGCCGAGCCCCGTTGCCAGAGCCCGGCCTGCAAGCGCGCAAGGGGCGCCGAGTCCGCACGACCCTCGCCCGCTCCTCCCGTCGCTCCCCGGCTAGGTTGAGGCCGCGACTCCGCCCCGCGCCCCCC
>JANHJO010251982.1:0-14511 GCA_032468235.1 Pseudoxyrhopus heterurus
CTGTCATAAAGTGGTTATTTTGACCGTGAGCCCTGTTCCCTTATTGTTCGTTTATCACACTTTTACGCTGCACAGTAATATGCCTTTGTTTAATGTGTAGCCATATCATAAAAATGCCTCAGATCCATCTATAAAACAGGCTTAAACTGGATGACTTAAGCGCTTTCCAACAACCTGCAGAACGCTTGGTTATGTTAATCCTTGCCTTGCTGCTCTTCCTGGCTTAACATGTTGCACAAATGAGTTGAAGGTTCAAATTCCTGTGTGGCGTTGCTGCTCAACGCTTCCCAGAATTCGCTCCCAGCGAATTCATGGAAAAACAAGAGACAAAATCCTTTAAGAGGAGAAAACTGCCCTGGCTTCTCCCAATCTGCTTTGCGCCCAGAAGATTTGAAAAAAAGCCTTGGAGATCCTGCATGTACATATTCTCACTAACAGCGGGGGAGATACAAATCCCAAGTTTGCAGGGTGTTTTGTGTATGTGTGTGTTTCTGTGCACTTTGTGTCCAGTGGGAGAAAAGACGTAGAAACAAAAGCTTGATTGTTGGTCAGTTCCAAAAGAGAAAAGCTTTTGGTCAGAAAAATGCTGGATTTGCCAGCCAGAAGTGCACAGGAGCGAAGACTTGGAAAGAGAAAAAGTGTATATGCTTCGCACGTGTGCTCACAACCAACACAACCTTGCCGCTTAGTCCTCTCCAAGCGGCGAATAAAGAGTCTGACTTTTTGCACGTTGCAGCCTTTTGCACAAGGTTGAATTTTCACGGTCTTTGCAGCAAGCAGGGGTTTCGTTTCACAACTTGGAGTCTCAATTCCTTCAGAGGCAGAATTGTCATCACATGACAACGGGGAAGGTTGCCACAGTTGTTAAGTGTGAAGGCTGATTGTCAGTCACGTTTTTCAGCACCACCGTGGTAACTTCGGACAGTTGCTAAACGAATGGTCCTAAGTCTGAGGATCACTTGCAGATCCATGGCTGATCAATGTCGATCTTGTTTGCTTTTCCTGGTTGGGCGTAGTTAGAAAACAGAGCCTGGTTGGTTTCTGTGAAACCATACAGCCGTAGTCTACGAAGTTCTCAAAGGAGGTCAAACTGGTTAAAAACCAGAGGTTCTATTCACATCTGTTGCACTGGCAATAATAATAATATTCCCAGTCCTCACCCACACCCTGATCTTGTAGCCAAAGACACATTCTTAGCAAATAATCCCGTTTCCCAGCTGAAAAAGCTAGCCACCACTACCAGTTCCTCAGACTGGATTTGGCCACGAAACCTGGCCACTGGTGGGGATGCAAAATCCCTTCCAGATGTGCTGGATTTGGAGCCAGGGAGGTGATGGCCCCAAACATCTGGAGAACTTCAAGCTGGAGGACAATAGGACGTTAACATGTCCTCCGTCTCACTTAAAAAGAAGAGGGGAAGAAAAAGAGGAGGGTGAATGGAAGTAATTTTTGGAAGGAATTTTGACTGGTGAAAAGAAAATAAATTCTCACCCATCTCCCTAAAAGTGAGATGAAGGACTGGTTTCTATTCACTGCAGAGGACGACTGAAAGATTTCATCTCTCCTTGGCTTAGATGGATTCTCATTCTCCAGGTAACTGAAATTTGGACCAGGGTCTTTCCCAGATATGAGAATTCAACTCCCAGAGTTCCCCAGTCTGAATGCTTTAAAATGCATGCATTTCAATTCCCAGAATTCCCCAGCCAGCATGCTTTAAGAGGCATGGATCTATCCAAAGTAATAACATTGGGGATTGTCACGTCAGATTGTTTCCTTCTCCATCCTCTGGACAATTGCAATGCTTCCAGCCCCAACCCAAAGGAAAATGTTTTTCTACAGCTGGTTCATTCAATGTGGACTAGTACCTTTAAAAACCGCAAGCTTTTCTTCCAGGTCTTCTTCATCACTAAACTTTTGGTCGCAGAGAAACTCCTGAAACAGAGAGAAAAGGATTTTAAAAAAGGAGACGATCAATAGATTTAAGCAGCAATCAAATCTTCCAGCAGCTTCCTTTTCGTGTAACCTTGGTAGACTGTGTGTTTACAGAAATGTTGTGCTCAATTGTGGTCATAAATCGAGAACTACCAGCATATACAGGCTTTCATAATCTCTTTGCAGTTTTAGTGGGGAAGCCAAATTTAAACACTTTACACCGAACAATGAAAATAGCTTTGTTCGGTGTTGCGGGGGGGGGGGGGAGAAATTGCAAAAATTGGGCCATTCTGTTAAAAAAAAAAAAGGAAAGAAACCGCCAGAAAGAAAACACAGCATTAAAAGTAGAGAAAAGGGTCAACAGTCCCTGAATTAAGACTGACGGTTAGGGTCCATTTTCAACAAAGTTATCTTGAAGTAGGGATTGCAGAGCCTGGAGCAGAGATAATGAAGAATTGTGTCAGCAAAGCCAAACTAGACTCTGTGCGATGCATAATAAGGAAGGTCAATTCAGACAAATGGAATGCAGTCAATCCTCTACTTATAGAAGGAGAGGGCTGGAAGGGACCTTGGAGGTCTTCTAGTCCAACCCTCTGGCTGAAACAGGAGACCTTATACCAGGCGTCCTTGGTGCTCTCTGAGCTTGGCTGCTTTCTTGCAGACGTTTCATTATCAGATTAAGCAACATCTTCAGTGCTAGTCATGACATCTTCAAGAAAACAACCAAGCTCAGAGAGCACCGAGGACCTCACAATCCTCCTTTTCCTATGCTCCAAAGCACCTGAAGGCAGGTCAAGAAGCGAAGGGTGGAAACTAATCAAGGAGAGACCCAGCCTAGAATTAACGAGAAATTTCCTAACAGTGAGAACAATTTGTCAGTGGAACAACTTGCCTCCAGAAGTTGTGGGTGCTCCAACATTGGAGGTTTTTAAGAAGAGTCTAGATATCCATTTGTCTGGAATGGGATAGAGTCTCCTGTGTGAGCAGGGAGTTGGACTAGAAGACCTCCAAGGTCCCTTCCATTATTCTGTGTTCATTTATTGACCGCCCAACTTCAGAGGTTCCAGTTTTGGCCGTATGTTGAGGACTACCTATAATCCTGACGATCAGCCACAGAGCTTCTGCTGGCATGCTCCAATTTCTTTAAGCACCTTCTCCTCATTCTAAAATCCAGCTGGTTTCCTATCTCTTATCTTTGGCAAAAGATAGAGCAAAAAAAAAAATCCTTTTGAGAATCTAGAGATATATATTTTCATAACTCTCAGCCATACCCCAAAGGAATTTATTTTTAAGATTAAAAAAAACACACACACACCCTTTGAGCAGGAAGGGTAGCAACTCCTAGACGTTACACCTGAAACTTCTCAAGCAGGTTTTTCCATCTTTTGCAGGCTGACACCAAACTGGGAAAGCATAAATCATCAGTTCAAGCCAGAGGGCGGTTTGGAAATCTGTTTAGATTGCATCAACAAGAGCCACGCGTTTCTTTTTAAGAGCCAGCACATTCTCTTGTGAAAAACTGAAGCTGCCAAGGGACAATTGGAGCCTTTTACTCTGGGTGATCCCTTCTGAAATATAGGGAGGGTTCAAAAAGTGCAGATCTGGCTGGTTTCTTGAATGCACAAAGTCTGATTGCCAGCTTCCACGTTTCTTCACGCCTCTGCTCCCAAACCGACTTCCAAAGTTTTTCACCAAGACAACAGACAGATTTATATATCCCTCAAATGCAAAATAAAGCTTCAACGGTTGGGGCAAAAGAGAAAATTGAGAGAGAAAGAGAGAGGTGGGGAGAGAGAGAGAGAGAGAGAGAGAGAGGGATGACAGAAAGATGAAAGAAGAGAGAGAAAGAGAGAGAGAGATGACAGAAAGATGACAGAGAAAAAGAGACGAGACAAAGAGATAACAGAGAGATGACAGAGAGAGAGAAAGGGAGAGAGACAGAGATGAGAGACGAAAGAGAGAGAACAAGAGAGAGATGAGACAGAAAGAGACAGAAAAGAGAAAGAAAGATGAGACAAAGAGAAATGATAGGAAGAGAGAGAAAGGGAGACAGAGAGAAATGAGAGAAGACAGAAAGACAGTATTTTATTTATTTTTATTTCCATTTTTTACATTTTGGTCGGATGATGGACAGGCGTTTATCCCAAGGATGTTTAAACTCAATTACTACGATGGATCCACAACCTCAGCTGGAATTTGGTTCCAAGCTTCCATTATTCTTTCTATGAAATCATACTTTCTAACATGATTTTGGAATTTCCCTCCTGTCAGCCTGAGGTTGTGTCCTCCGTGTTCTCTTCTTGATAGTTAATCCTTTGGAGAAGGCGAGGGAAGCACGGAGTTAAAAAATAATAATAATAAAAAAAACTTGAATGTTTCCTGGATCATGGAGCAGAATTTGGGCACCGGAACGTGAGTGGATGATGAATTAACTAGAAAATACCATAGTTGGCAAGGAAGAGGTCTGAAAATGGGGAAGAAAAGGGACAGGGTGAGTAGGCAGGAAGGTCCCTGGAAGTCCTTGAAAGAGTTAGGATAGAGTACAGCTGGAAGGGACCTTGGAGGTCTTCTAGTCCAACCCTCTCCTCAAGCAGGAGACTCTATACCATTTCAGACAAGTGTCTCTCCAGTCTCTGCTTAAAAACGTCCAGCAATGGAGCACCCACAACTTCTGGTGGCAAGTTGTTCCACTGGTTAATTGTCCTCACTGTTAGGAAGTTTCTCCTTAGTTCCAGATTGCTTCTCTCCTTGATTAGTGTCCATCCGTTGCTTCTCATCTTACCTTCTGGTGCTTTGGAAAATAAATTGATCCTTATTTTCTGTGAATTATCAGCAGGGAGAAATCAAAATGGACCCTTGTCCATTTAGCCACCAAATGTTAGGCTCAACTCAGCAAAAATCTGTTTAAATGCTCCCATCCAACTTGGAACAAGATACAGGTGATCCTTGACATACAACCGATCCTTTAGTGACCGGTCAAAGTTAAAACAGCCCTGAAAAAAGTGACTTATGACCATTTTTCACACTTACTACCGTTGCAACATCCCCGTGGTCACGTGATCAAAATTCAGACACCCATCAACTAACCCGGTTTCCTTCCTATCCTGGTTACTAACTGGTCGGTTCCCTTTACTGGGTTAAACCTCAAAGCGAATTTTGCCAGGCACAGGAAGGTGAACCCGAATGGAGAAAGCTGCCACAAATTGTGCACTTAGATTTGCAAGGTTTGTCGCCGACCGGGTTTAACTCAGGTTGTGTGAATGTGGGCTCAACCTGACAAGAGAGAAAGAGAAGAAAACAGTTGGAGAGGAACCAACTGTTGCACTTACTTTGTTGATTTCTTCTAACCTCCCTTCTTGCTCAGCTTTCAGCAAACGGAAGGCTTTTCCCCCTGCAGAAAAGTTGAGAAAAAAAAATCACGGAGGGAAGGAGAAAAGCTGGAATATTTTGCCTGCCGACTGGAATGTTTTGCCTGGATACCATTTATTTAGGAGCTCAATGGATCAGGTACTTTTTTTCCCCTTATCTAATGGGGGCCTTCCCTTGCTCCCTTTCAACCCCAAAGATGACATCCCGTGGAGAGAGAAGAAAGAGAATCTTTTTCTCGAGATTTCCCTTCTCAAAGTCGCAGCTTTAATGGAAAAGGGAGGGAAAAGCAAATAGCAAAGCCCATCTTTTTGTCTTCAAAAGAGGAGTGGAGGGGGGGGATTGAAACTGTGCCCCAAGGGAATTAAAAAGATCCCTTCTGCGTCAAGCAGTTGTGTGTGTCTGGAAAGCAACTGCTACACTTTTGGAGTTCTCCAAGACCACCACGCAGGCAGCCAAGCAGGGAGAGCCTTCCCCTAACCCCACGTACCTTGGTGGGCATTGTTGAGCATCACAGACATGGTGGGATGCTGGTGGCCGGTCGTGGAGGGTGGGGGGGGGGGACGGGCTGGAAGCTCTCCCCTAGCCCTTGCTCTGCTGGTTTCCTCTCGCCACCACCGCCAAGCGGAGAGGGAGTCGGACTTTTGTGCACCTAAGCCAGCCCATTTCTCTTCAATGAAGCCATTCACAAGCCGGGTTGAGTGGCGGTCCCTCTGCTGGGATTGGGGGAGGAAGGCTTTGCGAGGGCTGAGCGCCCCACGGCAGCCAGCGGCCTCCCTCCCCCTCTGCCGTTGCAAAGCAAGCTGGCAAGTTAACCCCTTCCTTGCTTGTGCCATGAATGCGTTGCTCCAGGCGTCGGCAGAGGTGCTTCGAGGGTTATAATAATCAGGAGCTGGCTTTCAGGAAGGCACACAATAGATAAACCTGCTGGAAGTTGGGTTCATACAACACAAGACTTGCTGTATGAAGGGCAAACTTAGAACTAAGCTTAAAGCTAGAATGAAGGAGGAATTTCCTGACGGTGAGAATACCATAATTAATCGGTGGAAGGGCTTCCGTCCAGGAGTCGTGGGTGCTCCATCACCGGAGGTTTTTAAGGAGAGACTGGACAGTCATTTGTCCAGAATGGAATAGGGTCTCCTGCTTGAGCAGGGGGTTGGACTAGATGACCTCCAAGGTCCCTTCCAACTTTGTCATACTGCTAACTTTCCTTTGTCCCGGGCTGCCCGCTCTCTGACTTGGCTTAAATAAAAAAATAATAATTCTTGGAAGTTCTAGAATGCGCAGGTTTGGTTTGGGTGGTTTATTGGTTGTGTGTTCACAAAATAGGCTCAGGCTAAACCTAAGGGGTTGAGGAAGGGCAGCTGCTTTCAGATATGGTGTGGTGACAACCCCACCTCTCCTTATTTGTTTCCTGCCCTCTACACACCTTCTTGTGTGGTGACGGGTTCACACAACTCCCTAAGAGAGGAGGTGGGTCATACAACACTTGAGGAGAAATTGCCCAGCTGCGTTTAATGAGGTGTGGAGGCGGATGGATGGATGGAAGGAAGGAAGGAAGGAAGGAAGGAAGGAAGGGCGAGCTGCATGGATGGAAGGAAGGGAAGAAGAGCTGAGAGAAGGAAGGAAAAAAAATAAAAGGAAGGAATATAGAAAGGGAGGGAGGGATGGAAAGAAAGGAAGACAAGAAAAGGAAAAGAGGGAGGGAAGGAAGAAAGGAAAAAAGATGAGAGAGATAGAAGAAAGGAAGAAGAAAAATTAGAAATAGATGGAGAAAGAAAGAGAGAAGAAAGGACTGAAAAACAGAAAGATAGACAAAGACAGATAAAAGGAAGGAAGGGAGAGAGAGAGAGAGAGGGAAAGAAAAAGAAAGAAAGAAAGAAAGAAGAAAGAAAGAAAGAAAGAAAGAAAGAAAGAAAGAAAGAAAGAAAGAAAGAAAGAAAGAAAGAAAGTTTATCCCTGCTCTATTCTGCTTTCAAATTTCCTGGGAGAGAATATATATATATATATATATATTCAGAAATGCAGCCAAACAGGCGTGGATCAAGTAGGCCCTTCCCAGGGACCCCCACCCACCTCGGCTGAGCCAAGATTCTGAATCACCTCCTGAAAAGCCCAAAGCGCTTATTATCCACAGCATTCCTGGAGAGGTTTGTCAACTTGGCCGAGGACACAAGAGAGCAGCCCAGGGTCTCCTCCACTCCACCCTGCCCATCTCGTGGGTCCCCTGCAGACCCGGGGCGAATCAAGTTTTTCCTCTTCCCTCCCAAGCCCTCTTTCGTCTACGGTTTCACCCCTTTTCCGACGTCAGCCTAATATCTTTGCTTTATTGCAGCTGCCCGAACACCGGATCTTGGAGATAAAAGCATTAACATCGCGGAAAGTGGTTAGGCCACTCTACACGGCCAGACAACACCTGGATTGCAGGGAGCCCTCGACTTCACTTAGTGACCGTTCGAAGTTGCAACAGCACTGAAGAGAGAAAGTTATGTCCGCTTTTCACACTAACAACTGTTGTTATTATTTTTGTTTTCTTCCTAGGTCTTCTGTTCTCCAATGTCAGGTTTCAATCTCCGGTGAGAAGATAAACCGAGATTTCCCAGGGCCGAGTGATGTTTGCGCAAGGATTCCAGAGTGTTAGTAAATGTCCTTGGGGAAATCTACCCTCAGTGTTGGAATCTGCTCTCTTGATTATCTCGATTTTTTTCTTCCTTTCAAGGTAGAAGAACAACGGGTTGTTGTTTTCTTCAACACTGTTCTTTAACACTTGCATTGGCAGGGCTTAAAAAGATACAGACAGAAAGAATTCAGATAAAATACGTCCTTTCCTTTCTATAAAGGAAGACAACAAAAATAAATAAATCACATTTTTCTTCCCGTAATAAAAACCTCATGCAGTTTAGCTACGGGGCAGCCTCAGAAAGAGAAGATAAAAATTTAAATGTGTTTACAAGCACAGGATGGAAATCCAATTCTTTTTCTATTTTTCCTTTCCTTTCACTCCTTCTATTCTTTTCTCACACTGCTTATCTTCTTCCTTTCTTTGCTTCCGTTCTGCTTTACTTGTTTTTAATTCGGTCATTTCTTCTTCAATAAAAAAAATAATTTAATAAATAGAAGAAGCAGCAGCAGCTCAAGCGATTCATTAAACAGCTATCTGGATGTCCCTTTTCTGGATTGGGAAAACAGGTATCTTGAGGTTGCAATTTTAAGGAAGAAGCTCTGCAGAAGATGCTTCCTGGACTGCAACTCCCAGGAGCCCCTGCCAGCACAGGAATGGGTAGAGGATGATAGGAACTGTAGTTCTGTGATATCTAAGGAATTGATCGCTGCTTTTAAGTAGTCCTCAACTTACAACAGTTCATTTAGTGACCGTTCGAAGTTACAATGACACTGAAAAAGGGACTTGTGACCGTTTTTCACACTTACGACCGTTGCAGCATCCCCCTGGTCATGTGACTTCAAAGTTCACGCACTGATTCATATTTACGACGGTCGCAGTGTCCCAGGGGTCTGGCGACCCCCTTTTGCGACCTGACAAGCAAAGTCAAAGGAGAAGCCGGATTCACTTAACGGTGTTCATAACTTAGCAACTTCAACGATTTACTTAACAACGATCCCAGTGTGCTTCCGGGTGCAATTCAAGGTGCTGGTTATGACCTTTAAAGCCCTACATGGCTCAGGACCGGGTTATTTTCGAGACCGCCTCCTACCACCGTGCTATGTCATTTTAAACGTTGTCTTTGTTGTCATTTTAGCTGTTGTAAGCCGCCCAGAGTCCTATGGGAATTGGCAAGAAAGGTCGTAAAATGGGCCAAAACCCACTTAACAACGGTCTCACTTAACAGCAAGGAATTAAGTCAAGGAGTGTCTGCATCGCCTGCAAAGCTATAATTTTCCCTTTTTGGTCTTGTTCATGTCAGGACGCCCATTGGAGCCTATAAATCATAGTTTACGGATTACCACCTCGTGCCAACCCAACCCATCATGGCTCACAGCTAAATACGGCGTTATTAACTCAGCCTGGAATGAGTCTTAAAGGGCGGGTTGTGTCTGTTAATTTGAACCACTTGGTATTCTCGCTGAGCAATTTTTGTCTCGTTCTTTCGAGGTGACGGGAGCTCCACCAAAGGCATCATTTAAATATTTAACATGTAAATCGATCGATTTATGCATGCAGGGAATTAGGATGTAATGGGGATAATCCTTCCAGGATGTAGATGGGCCTAATCATATGGATTTAGCATCCCATTTGCTGATCCTTAACGAATGCAATCCCAGAGTCTCCTGCCCAGGCTAGGAAACAAAACAAAAAAAAGATAAGATATTTGTAAACATTCACATCGTCAGCTGTAAGATCTTGTTGCCGTTTTAAAGCAGAATTGAAAAGCTGGGGCCAAGAAAAGAGATATATTAACACATATAGCTGTACAGTACATATCCTGTATTCTTAAAAATTCAGATAAAGCTTTCCCGATTATATTTCTGAACGTAACTGCAGGGTTTCTCTCTTAAGCTGAACTGGGCTGAAATCACTTTCTGTGACAGCAAGCGAATGGATTCTAGATCACTGAAGAAGAGAAGGACAAAGGATGGGAAAATATCAAATTTTGGAATTTTTGCTTGGATGTCGATTTCCCAAACACGGTTCTTGTCCAGTTTCACCATCAATTTCACAACCTGGGTGCAGTCAATTTCACCACCGTTGGTCTAGTCAATTGCACAGCTAAGAGACTGCTTTTGTTTGTTTTTAAAGCTTGCCTTAAATGAGAATGCCTCTCTATAAACATTTCTCAAACTTCTGAAGAACTGGAAACCGTCACAAGCAAATTCTACACTTGATTTACTCCCGATCCTGGCAGCCAATTTTCATTTTTCTGCATCAGGGGTTCAAATCTCTGCCAATATCTTAGAATCATCTTTTTTTTTTTTTTTCCTCCATCAGGGTCCAAAACTCCTTGGGCCAAAAAAAAAAAAGCACAATGCTCATTTTCCCCCCAAGGCTTGTAAAATGGCTGTTTCGGGTTTCTAGTCCTCATGACTGCACCGAATCTGGGAGATCTCCATTTCGGGGTTTCATTCTTAAGGTTGGTCCGGCAGCCCGGCAGCCCAGATGATTTTCTCAAGCTATTCTCTGTCCCTGACAAAGATGGCTCAGTCTGCCTCCTTTGCCGATTGCATCCTGGGAACATTTCCTTTTTTAAAAAAAAAGGGGGTCCCTCACTGCCAGTCTTCAATCTACGCAATTTTGCAGGCGTCGCCAGTCTCCTTTCAGCTCTAACAGCCGCCGGGCAAGCTCTGAAGAATGGCTTCTAGGTTCTCCTTGTCGCTCTGGATCTCCTCCAGATCTTGTTCGAAGGCTTCCAGCGACGCCCGTTGCTGCTCAGCTTCCTGTACCAAGATGCCCAGTGTCTGATTCAGGGCACCAGGTCCTGCCAGGCGCAGCCTCAAGCTTGCCAGCTGGACCTGGCTTGCACGGAGCACAGCCGCGGACTGATCCAGGTTCCCTGGGGAAGCAAAACAGAGTGTTGACACTAAGCGGGGGGGGGGGGAACCCTGAAAATCACAGCTCCAACATCAGCCCTGCTAGGTAGACCAGAAATCAACACCACGGTATCACTGGAACTGTTCTGATTGAGTTTGGCTATCGCTAAACAGTTCTGATTGTGCTACACCTGCCCCTTATACGCCTGTGAATTAGGAAGGTATCTGCTGTCTGAGCTGCTTAATTACAGATTACAGGTTAACAGAGTTGGAAGGGACCTTGTAGGTCATCTGGTCCAACCCCCCGCCCAAGCAGGAGACCCTACACCATTTCTGACAGATGGAAGTCCAGTCTCTTCTTCAAAGCTTCCAAGGATGAAGCTCCCACAACTTCCGAAGGCAACTTCTGTTCCATGGGTTGATTGTCCTCAATGTCAGAAAATTTCTCCTTGTTTCCAGGTTGAATCTCTCCTTGACCAGTTTCCATCCCTGATTCAGGTGCTTTGGAGAATAGCTTGACCCCTTCCTCTGTGTGGCAGCCCCTCAAATATTGGAAGATGCTATCCTGTCTCCCCTGGTCCTTCTCTCCACTAGACTAGCCATGCCCAGTTCCTGCAACCGGTCTTCGTCTGCTTTAGTCTTAATGAACGTTGGGGTAATTTTAGACATAACAAATTATGGAGTGATTTCTTCAATTTATTAATTAAAGCAGGCTAGATTGCAAAATCTTGGCACTGAGAAACCAACGTTATGGAAGAAAAATTATGGATTGCTCCAAGGAAGCTCAACCCAAAAGTGATTTAATTTTAAAAAGTCTTTATGGAAAGAAGAGTCTGCCCTCTAGTGGAAATGACTGGAAATGCTGAGCGCTCAGCCACGGAACAGGTGTATTCCTTGCCAGGTAAAAGCTAAATCTACAGGTATGTTTGATCAACTCTCCCTCGGGTGCCTTTTAATTGTCTATTTTAACATCACTTGCTTAATCACTGGCTAGTAAATGTACAGGTAGACCTTGATTTAAAACCATTCGTTTAGCGACTGGTTGGAGTGATTCACTTAACAACTGTGACCGGAAAGGTTGTGAAATGGGGCAAAACTCAGGTAACAACTGTCTTGCTAAGTCACATAATTTTTGGGCTCCTTTGCAGCCGTAAGTCAAGGACTACCTGGAATCATGTAACAAGGCGAGCTTGGTTTGGGCTAATCTTGGTTAGTTCAACGTGGCCATGAATTGAGGACTTACCTAGCTTGGAGAGCAGATGCTTGAGGGCTTTGATGTCTGTCTCCAAGGAATGTTGGGCCGCTTGGAGATCCTGGCCAAGCCTGTTCATCCCCACTACAACCTACAAACAAGACAAGTTTTGTGTTAGCCTCCTCCATTGGTCCCTCTCCTGATGTCTCTGGAGATTCTCCGTCATCCAGGTCATGGCTGTCCCAAAAGGCAACTGGACTTTGTTTTTCCTTGAAGACGTTTCGCTCCTCACCCAAAAAGCTTCTTCCGTTCTGAATGACCTGCACTTGAGTTAGAGCTAAACTTCAGTCAGAACGGAAGAAGCTTCTTGGATGAGGAGCGAGATGTCTTCAAGGAAAAACAAAGTCAGAAGGCACTTTTGGGACATCCCTGTCCTGATGTACCTGGGGAAAAGGTGACTGACCTCCCCAGGTTTTCCAAGTTGGACCTGAAGTTCTTTGGCCTTGTCTTCCTGCCTGGAGATCTCTGCCATGGTAAGAGCGACTTCGGGAGACATTTTGCTAGCCTGCTTTCTCTCTTGCTTGGCCTCTCTTAGCACATTTTCGGCTGCCTGCAGAACAGAAAAGTTAAAACAACAACAATAACAGAGGAAAATGAGTGAAGCCATAAAGCTGCCCTCATGCCACCTTTGGTGATTTCAGAGAGACATCTTTCCTTGGTCCCCAAATAGCGTTTTTCTCAGCAGCTTTTCCATTCCCCCTTTCTAGTCAGGATTTCTTAGTGGTCTCCCATCCAAGAACTTACACAGTCTAATTCTGCTTATTTTTTTCCCCTTAAAAAAAGGATTTTTATTGATCAACCAACCAACCAACCAACCAACCAAACAAACAAACAAAAATATGGACCACAAAACCCAGCAGATAATTTTAAAATGTGTGGGTTGGATTGGCAGAATTCCTGAGCCAGCATACAACATACTGCTGGGGGAATCTGGAAGTTGAAGTCCGAATATCTTAAAGGATGTTGACTGGGGAATTCTGGGAGTTGAAGTCTGGATATTTTAAAGGATGCTTGCTGGGGAATTCTGGGCATTGAAGTCCACACCTCTGAAGGTTGCCAAGATTGAGAATTACTGTCCTAGAAAGTACAACACCTTCCTACCTTAGCATTTTTCTTAGCGACCGATTCCCCATCACTGGCAATTTTGAAGGCCTTTGCAGACACGGACCCAGAATTCCCCAGGGCTCTCTGGGCCTGCCTGACCTTCCTCTGGGTCTCCGCGATCGTCCTGCCCCGCACGGCAACCCTCTTTCTCCAGACCACAGCGTGGCCTTTAGGGTCTGCCATCAGGGTCTTTATTTCTGCCGGCAAAAGGAAAAAAACGATTATCCTGTTTCAAGCTGGATAAAATTACATCCCATTACAAAGAAAGGCTGAGACCGCCACCGGGATCGGAATTGCTGTTGCTAAGCAAGGCATTTGTTAAATGAGCCGTGCCACGGTTTTTAAGCGAATCACTGCCGTTGTAAAGTGAAACACACAGCCTTAAGCAAATCTGGCTTCCCCATTGACTTTGCTGCTTGGAAGCAGGCTTGGAAGATTGCCACCGGTGATCACATGACCTCAGGACAATGCAACAGGCATAAGTACATGCCAGTTGCCAAGCACTCGAATTTTGATCACGTGACCATGCAACAGTCTTAAGGACCCCGAAGTCACTTTTTTCAGCCCTGTTGTAACTTTGAACAGTCACTAAACAAATGGCTGTAAGCCAAAAAGTTTTTTTTTAAATTATATTTTGTTGTCTTTTTTCTGCACCCCCAAATTTGCCTATAAGACTGTTTTCGTTCACAGTTAAGTCCAGCTCTGGATGGTATATGTTTCTTTTTCAAAGGTTAGTATAGATAAAGTAAAAACAGGGAGTTCCAGAGAGAACAGGAGGCTCTGGGTGCGAGTTTACCCATCCGGGAGAAAATATTCTTGAGATTAAGTGGTTAGGATTAGTCTCCGTTTACCGTCCAGTGTGGTCACCAAAGCCTTCGCTTCGGACACCATGGCCTCTCCGTTGGCCAGGGAGGACACAGCCAGTGCTTGTGCATTGTTCGTTCTCTGCCATAGCTGTGAAGCAGAGAAAAGCAAAATTAGGCTAAAAAAGTCGTAACTGCAAACATTCGTTAAAGATGACCAGCAATTATTTAAGTTTGGAGAAGGCTTGACTTGAGTTGATGCACTAAATCAAGCCACCTCCTTGGTTTGTGGCTGAGGATGATGGGTCTGTGTGAACCCAGCTGAGACGTGAGTTATGGGGTTATATGCGCAGGGTAGCCATACTACAGCTGCAAATCTCGAGTTGATCACCAGAGGGCAGACCAGAGTTAGTTTGAAATACCTCTTTGCTGCCACCTAATGACCATTTGGAGCATTATGGGGCTGATAGCGAGGCCTTTTAATAGCAATAGCAATAGCAATAGCAATAGCACTGTATTTATATATCGCCTATCAGGGCTTGCAACCCTCTCTAAGCGGTTTACAATGTC
>JANHJO010256428.1:1963-14477 GCA_032468235.1 Pseudoxyrhopus heterurus
ATCCACTAGCTTGCTTTCGTGGCAATATTTTGAGAAGCTTGGAAAAGGGGATGTTTCTCAAAAGTGTCGTTCTTTCTATCATGCTTGTTCCAAGTTCAAATTTCAATTCTATGCAGTACACAAGGAAAATTATTGCCTATATGATTCTGATCTTTGTAAGTATAAACATATCACTATCCTTTCCAAGGCCTTCATTAGCACCTACCAAATACTAATCTTCAGTGTATTCCTTAACTGCCGATTCCTCCGACTTTTATTATACAATCCTAAAAGGGGAAACTATTCATCACTTCAATATCTTCATTGTCAGTTCAAAGGCTGGTTGCTGAACATAAGAATAAATTAGCACATTAGTTTGATTGTCTTTATATTTAATTGTAGACCCATATTTAACTGTGTTCCTTGACTTCTGTTATAAGACCCTCCAGATCATTTGCATTTTTGGCTTTCATAGTACTACATCAACAACTTATTGGACAACTTATTGATACTCATCTTTTTCAAATTCTGCATCCTTCGATATACCTTCATCATATAGGTTGAATAAGGAGAGAGTATGCACTCTTATATCATACCTTTACCAACTTTGATCTAGTGTGTTTTACCACGTTTTATTTGGATTGTGGGTTCCTGAGTTGTTTTGGAGTTCCCATTTTCTTAAGTACATTCCAAGCATGACATAGTCAACATAGTCAAAGGCCTTTCTATAATTGATGAAGCACATACAGGTAGTCTTCTACTTACAACCATTCATTTAGTGACTGTTCAAAGTTACATCTGCTCTGAAAAAATCACTTATGACCATTTTTCACACTTACGATCATTGAAGCATCCCATGGTCATATGATCAAAATTTGGATGCTTGGCAACTGGTTCATATTTATGATTGTTGCAGTGTCCTGGGGTCACATGATCCCTTTTTGCAGCCTTCTGGCAAACAAAGGCAATGGGAAGCCAGATTCACTTTACAAACTGTGTTACTAACTTAACAATGGCAGTAATTCACTTAACAACTGTGGCAAGAATGGTCATAAAATGGGGTAAAATCCACTTAACTATCTCGCTTATCAATATAAATTTTGGGCTCAATTGTAGTCATACGTTGAGGACTACCTGTATTGACTTCTGGATATTCTTTGACTTTCTCAATATCCATCAACATTGTTCCTTACCATTCTCTGAAATCAGCTTGAATATCTGGAATTTTCCTTTACATATAGGGCTCTAATCTATGTAGAATGATTCTTAGCATTATTTTGCTAGCATGTGTAATTAAGGATATTGTGCAGTAGTTTGTACATTCTCTTAAGTCTCCTGTTTTGGTCACTTTGCGATTAGATGGGCAGCAAACAAATAAGTAGGTACATAAACTGAACCTTTCAAATGTTTTGAAAATGTTCTGACTTGGTAATCCCTAGAATACTGATCTGACTTCATCTTTTAGTATTTAGAGGTTGTGCTAAAGAGGCAGTAGCTTTTAGTATTCCATCTCTGATTTTCAGAGAATTAACTGTTCTTTGCTTGTTGACATCCTTTAGCATATCAAATTGAGACTAGAACCTCCATCTGAGTACAGAATTCTTTTGGAAAATGTTTCTTCATTGCAAAAACAATGGTAGTGGTAGCTAAATGACTATTAATATAAAAATGTGATTGTGTGTAATTTTTTCTATATAATTAAGCCAAAGAAATATAAGCATGCTTGAATGTAAGTGTGTTTAAGAATATTTTCCCCAAAACTGCAAGATATCTTCACATTCCAGCTTTTGTTCTTTGTTTTTCACACTGTTTCTTGTTAAAAAGATTTATCAGTAAAAATCTCAGTAAGGTTGGCAGCGTGGATGCTCTTGCTTCTTTTTCTCTTCTTCGTTTTCCCTCTTCCTGTCAGAGCTGTTTTACTTTGCTTTCTAACATTGAACTTAAACTTGGCAGTCTATCACTGCACTCTGCTGGAAATACCAGCAGAGCCAGAAAAGACGTCTTTCGATCTCCTAGTTGGCTTTTACAAGGGCATGTGTGAAGACTGAGCTGATAACCTTTGAGTTGTCAGGAACATGACTAACTAAATATGTATTTTTGCTTGTCAGAAATAACAACTCAGAGTCTTGAATGTATAGGCTGGAGACAGACTTTTTAGGAGGAAGGATGAATAAAATAAATAGAGCCACCTTCACTAAAGTAAACGCTCACTATCTTCTCCATAATAGCACCAGTATATAAGAATGTAATAATAGCACCAGTATATAATGTAATGTAAATACATAACAGTAACATTAGTGGATAGGTAGTGATCAAGTTTCCTAGGTATGTGTAACAGTTTATAAGGGGATGACAGAGTTTTAAGGTTATCGTGGGCAACATAATTATTTTCTATTTTTAAAATGGAGAGAGAGAAGGGGGGTTGTTTCTAATGATGATGGAATTTATCAGGTTAATTTACTCCAGATTAAGGAATAACATTTACTAGTTTTACTTGGGAGTCTCAGCTCAGTTTCATTTATTCACACTGAGAAATTTGTCATTGCCAGAAAATTACAGAATTTTCAGGGCTCAGGGTGGCTGCTTATAGGCAAAACAAAACTTCCTCTACCTCTTCCCCCTCCCCCTCTGAAATTCCACAGATAAGACCTTTTCTGCAGAATAAGCACAGCTCTTGCTACATGTAGCATATATACATATATAAAAACCAGGTGTCATGAGTGAAAGCAAGCTCATGGACATAAATTAATTTAAAGGTCAACTTTATAGCAGCAGGCAAATGCTGTTGTATTTTTCAGCATTTGTTTGAACTAGTTATATGCTGTCAAAGAAAAGCAGAAAACGCTTAGAAGGAATGTTTGTTTTATCATTGTTGACCAAAAGTATTCTAGTGGTTATAAACAATGTAGACAGCTAATGATGGGAGGTGCCACTTACTCAATGTGAAACTCATTCACAAACCTTTGACACTGACTTAAGGTCACTACAGATAAAGAGAGAAGCGTTTCCCAGGGGAAAGTACCATAACTTGTATATTATTTTAGTGGGGAAAAGTGCACAAAAGAAAAGCAGAGCAACATTTTATATTGACTTTAAAAGTTGAAATCTGTTTTGCCATCCATGCAGGACACAATTCATATGGAAGTTTTTTTACTTTTAGAGGACATAGCAAGGCCCTTAAAAACATATCTGTTAATACTTTAAATAGTGTGTTTTTGATGAGGGGGGTATTTCTAAAAATGAATATCAGAAGGAGACAGACAGGTTTACTGTGAACTTTACCTTCAGAAGGGGGACATCTTATAAAATGGATGTAAAACAATTAACTTTTAAAGCAACCACCTGTAAGGTGCTATATAACACCATCGCCCTCATATGATGCAGTAACCTGGCATGATAAGGTCTGCACCATGTACCTTCGGTAGGCTTAAATTGGTTCAAAAATCTACATCTATTTTGCCTCATTCCCTATGCAGTATATTTTGAAAGCACTCTTCACTTAAAAGAAGAACAGCATTTTTGTTACTGTTGCATTAATAATTCTCCTGCTTAGAAGAGGCATTTAAATGCCTTGCCACATTTCTTAGATTAATCATTATAAAATTTATTCCTGTTTCCTAGCATCAGAGAAATACCTACACTATGCCTGGATGGTCTCCTTCATAGTCATTGTATCCAAAAACTAAAGGCCTGCAAGATAGCCAGTTGCCTTTTAATTAAGGTATTTTTTTCCATTACTAGTTAAAAGCAATTATTTATTTTGAGGAAAAACCATTCTGACTGGTGTTTTTTGATGAAAGGAACGAATTATATTATACTGCATATCTTTTTCTTTCTGGTTCTGTGTATTTAGAAATATGTGTACATTGTTGTATCAACTACTAAAGGTCTATTTAGGAAAAAAACTTATAATGAGCCTATCTTTCATAAATTTTTTGATATCACTGAGTCTCTGTCGCTCTCTGTGTGAGTGTCTCTCTCTCACAACACACATAGACACAGACTCCTTTCAGCAGAATATTGCTTTCTATATATTCATGTAGTATATATCAGTTACTTTGCATATCCTTCACAGGTATTGCATCCAAAAAGTATAGATAACCAAATGCTATTGATTCTTGTATTCCTACATAGTTACAGTTTTCTTTCTCCACCCAGAGGTAATTAGCATAGAAAGATATATGGTATCTATAAAAGACAACTTTTTAACTTTTTATTATATTGTAAGTCACTCAGAATTGTTGCATTAGTCAGATGGAAGGAAGGAAAGAAAAGGTATCCCTGCGGATTTTACTCTGCTACTCCTTGCTGACTATAGGGGGTGACACTTATCTCGGTTTCGAGGCCATGAGCTAGTGCTGTCTGAAGACAGTTCTGCGACCACGTGGCCAGCATAACATTGCGGAGCACTGCTTCTTCCCCATTGAAGTGGTACCCGTTTATCTACTCACATTTGTATGCTTTCAAACTGCTAGGTGGGCAGGGGCTAGGCAGACGGATAGTGGCATAGAAATTTAATTTAATTTAATTTAATTTAATTTAATTTAATTTAATTAATAAATAAACCTCACTCAGCTAGAGAAAGAGAGGGGAAAGAAAGTAGTGTGTCTCTGTAAGTGTGTTTCCTGGCCTTTTAGTTGCTTATATTAGCGTCCTGCACTATTTTTCTTGTTTTTGCCAACTGGCTTGGAGCCATTTTTTTTCTGTTAATGCTCAAACAGCCAGCAACTCCAGCAAGAGAGGAAGCCCTTACTCAGATATTTGTAGCTACTCTGCCATTGACTGCAGTGAAATATGTAGTAGATGCAGTGACAAAAACAAATCAGTCCTTTGAATCAGCTGGTCAGAAATAGAACATAGTAGAAATTATATTGAAAATAATCAAAAAGTTCTAACCAAAGATAAGCATTTTTAAGTTTTATTCATATAATTTTAGCAGGTAGAATTGTGAAATCAATCCATTGGTTGAAAACAAAGCAGTTTGAACCAAGTTTTAAATTAGTATTTAAAGTTCTAGGAAAATAACAATTATTTAAATATATTTTCTCTTTTCTAGTTTGTGGAATTTTCTGGACTTTAAAAAGTGTTTCCTAACCACTGGATTAGGCAATTAATTAAACAGCTATCCCTGTTTATAGCTCAATAGATTCTTTAGAATAAATTGAATCATAGTCCAGAAGAGGCAAGGGTTTCTTTGATTAAATTTTGTTTCGGCTTCTGCTTTTATGTATCCAGCATACTCTCTAAATAATTAACATGAACATCAATGCTATAATTGAAAGAAAATCTAATGAGATAAACCTGAGGCTTATTAACAGAAATCACATAGCAGAAAAACGCCATAAACCCTTTAAAAGAGCAGTTTTTCTCATTTTTGCCTAATCTACTCCAAATTTTCCATATGTATGCAGAAGAATGTGTCAGTCTTCCATTTTACAGGAAAATTAATAATCTATTGGTTAGGGCAACTTAAAAAAAAACTGGCCAGGGCAAGATACCAAGGATGAGTTTTTAGATTTTTAGTCTAATGAGCTTTTATTTTGCTTTCTCCAATTTTCAGACCTCCATGGGAATTAAATTGAATAAGCTTTGGAACATGTAGACAACTTGAAATCCTTGACTTAATCTCAAAGTGTTTTTACTGGCAATCAGTTTAATCTTCTGGCATAAATCAGAAATCTATCTTTCTTTAAGAAGGAAAAATACAA
Source organism: Pseudoxyrhopus heterurus (assembly GCA_032468235.1). Classification (NCBI taxonomy): domain Eukaryota; kingdom Metazoa; phylum Chordata; class Lepidosauria; order Squamata; genus Pseudoxyrhopus; species Pseudoxyrhopus heterurus. The sequence continues at coordinate 7,651 of JANHJO010256428.1, forward strand.
ATGAATAAAAAAGAGGAAAGAAGAAAAAACAGAATAACTTTGGCTCAGAAGATTGTATTGCCCTTAATAGTTAAAATCAAGCTGATCTTGATGGAAAAAAGATGACTCTGGTCTTGGACTGAATACTAGAAGGAATTAATCTAACATATCAGCTCTCTTGTATTTACAATATGTAAATACTATATCCTATTCATGAGAATTTCACATGGGATTTTCTTCTGCTTTGGGGGTGGGGGGGAAATACATAAGTCTGAAAAATGTGGAAGAAAAAGAGTTACTATTAAATTCTGATTATCTTTTAAACCAGGCTGAGTTTAAAAGTATTAGAATAATTAAAGTGCTGTTGTTTGTTGTTCAGTCGCTAAGATGTGTCCGGTCTTCACTCCCCGTGCCCCAGGCTCCCCTGTCCTCCACAGTCTCTGAAGTTTGCCCAAATTTATGTTCATTGTGTTGATGACAACTATCTAACCATCTCATCTTCTTCTGTCCCCCTTTCCTTTGCCTTCAGTCTCATTAAGTAGCCAAAGTATTTGAACTTCAGCTCCAATATCGGTCCTTCCAAAGAACAGCCAGGACAGATTTCTTTTAGGATTGATTTGATCTCCTTGCAGTCCAAGAGAGTCTCAAGAATCTTCTCCAGCACAATTCAAAAGCATCAATTCTTCAGCACTCAGCCACCTTGCGGTCCAACTCTCACAGCCATACATTACTACTGGGAAAACCATAGCTGACTATATGGACCTTTGTCAGTAGAGTGATGTCTCTGCTTTTTTTTAAAAAATAAATTTTATTGTTTAAAAACACAAAAAAAAACCCAAAAACAAGCATAACAAAAACAATACACTAAAATACATTTTGACTGTATATAATGAATACACAAGACAGTTAACTCTCAATAGATATCTCTGCTTTTTAATATGCTGTTTAGGTTTGCCTTAGCTTTCCGCCCATGGAGCAAGCTTCTTTTAATTTCATAGCTGCAGTCAATATCTGCAGTGATCTTGGAGCCCAAGAAAATAAAATCTGTCAGTCTTTTCATTTTTTCCCCCTTCTATTTGCCAGGAAATGATGGACCTGGATGCCATGATCTTAATTTTTTAATGTTGAGTTTCAAGCCAACTTTTGCACTCTCGTCTTTCACCCTCATCAAAAGGCACTTTAGTTCCTCTTCACCTTCTGCCATCAGAGTGGTATCATCTGCAGATCAAGGTTGTTGACATTTCTTCCAGCAATCTTAATTCCAGTTTATGATTCACTCAGCCTGGCATTTTGCATGAGTACTCTGTATATAAGTTAAATAAGCAGGCTGACAAAGTTATTGTACTCCTTTCTCTATTTTGAAGCAACGAGTTACTCCATGTACAGTTCTAACTGTTGCTTCTTGACCCACATGCAGGTTTCGCAGGAGACAGATAAGGTGGTCTGGGACTCCCATCTCTTTAAAAACTTGCCATAGCTTGTTGTGCTCAACACAATCAAAGGCCTTAACATAGTCAATGAAGCAGAAGTAGATGTTTTTTCTGGAACCCCTTGTGTGCAGGAAGTTTTCCCAAAGATCCCTGGTGGCACAATGGTTAGAATGCAGTATTGCAGGCAAACTCCGCCCCTAGTCTGGAGTTCGATCCTGACAGGCTCAAGGTTGACTCAGCCTTCCATCCTTCTGAAGTCATTAAATTTAGAACCCAGATTGTTGAGGGCAATATGCTGACACTGTAAGTCACTCAGATAATGCTTTAAACAACTATGGGGCAGTATATAAGTCTGAGTGCTATTGCTATTTCTCCATAATCCAGCAAATGTTGGCTGTTTGATCTCTAGCTTCTCTGCCTCTTTGAAATCCAGCTTTATACTTCTGGTAGCTTTTGGTTCACATACTGCCTAGCTTGTAGGATTTTGAGCATAATCTTGCTAGCATGTGAAATGAGCGAAATCATACAATAGTTTGAATATTCTTTGGCATTTCCTTTCTTTGGGATTGGAACATAAACTGAACTTTTCCAATACTGTGGCCACTGTTGAGTTTTCCAAATTTTCTGGTATATTGAGTGCAGCTGTGATGACCCGGGGCACGGCACAGAGGTAACACAGGCAGCTGGCAATTCAAACCGCCCCTTTATTGCTTCAAATCTCCCCAAACGCTCCCATGTTTCTGGCAAATCCCAGAACAAAGTGATGACACATACACACACCTCTAGCAGCCTCTGGCTGCAAATAGTCCAGCCCAACACTGTAAGCGCAATGGCTGCAAAGCAAGAAATCCAGCAGGGCAAGTCGAGGAGTCCAGGAAGCAAAGGAACAAGGCAATTAATCCAGAAAGAATGCAAGGAATCCAGGAAAGTTCAAACATCTGTACTCAACACTCCATGAATTCAGCGTTTGTTCCTGACAAATGCCCCTTCCCACAGCATCTCCTTAAGTCTCAGTCCCCAGGTGTGCCTTGTAAAGAGGGGAGGGGCATTCTCCTCCCGAGTAATTGGGTCAGTCTGTGCTGTTTTTGCGTTCTCTCCGCTCTCTGTGCTTGAGGATCAAGAGAGGATGGTCCTTGCTCATCACCTGAGTCTCTAGCCTCTCTTGGTCATCCTGCCCCCCCTTCCTCCCTGCCTACAAGCCGTCCCAATCCTGAAAGGTCCTGGCCTGACTGGGTCTGCTCCTCTCTATTTTCCTCCGAAGTCAACTAAGCCGCCCCCTTAATCTCTGTTGGCTCCAATTCTGGCTCGTCTTCCTCTGCAGATTCAGGCTCCGACAGGGACATGACAGCAGCACTTTAATTGCATCATCTTTTAGGATTTAAAATAGCTTAGCTGGAATATCGTCACCTCCACTAGCTTTGTTGTTGGTATTGCTTCCTAAGGCCCATTTGACTTTGCACTCCAGGATGTCTGGTTTGAGGTCAGCGATCACACCCTTGTGGTTTTCAGGGATATTAAAATCTTTCTTGTATAGTTTTTCTGTGTATTCTTGCGCCCTCCCCTTAATCTCTTCTGCTTATGTTATTCTCTGCCATTTTTGTACTTTATCATTCCTACCTTTGCAGTTAAAATGCAAAGTTAAAGTGTAGAAGATTTAAACTAAAATGTAAATAATTTTGAATTATAAAAATATAATTTCAATACATTCATTGAAATTAAAATTGCTTTATCTCTCCCACTGAAGTTAATTAGATTTCTGCTTTACAACTCTACAGTCATTACATTATAACGAGACTGATTCTCTTCTCTCGGGAGTATTTCAATAGCAGCAAGAAAATAATTTTGAATTAAAATTTTAAACTAAAGGTATGCATATATTTAACAGATATGAATAGCTATTTATTAAGCCAAAGCACCATCTTTTTGTATAGTTTTGTTGAAGGCCCTGAGTCAGTCGAATTTAGGGGTTTTGTTTTTGTTTTGTTTTTTGTTTTAATAGTGGGAAATGTTAAATTCTAACAAGTTAAAAAAGTCTGAACTTCCTTTCATGTAGAGGCTTCTATGTAATAAAGATGAAATATGTCTTTGGAGAATATGCATAATTTTTTTCCAAAGTTAGGAATTGTTACCCATGAATATGAAATACCTTAGACATCTTGTATACAGATAGTCTTAGACTTAAAACAATTCATTTAGTGACCATTAAAAGTTACAGTGGTACTGAAAAAAAAAAGACTAATGACTATATTTCACGCTTGTAATCATTGCAGCATCCCTGTGGTCATGCAATCACCTTTTGATAAGTAAAGTCAGTGGAAAAGCCAGATTCATTTAATACCCATGTTAACTAACTTAAAAACTGCAGGGATTCACTAAACAACTGTAACAAGAAAGGTTTTAAGATGGGGCAAAGATCACTTAATAACTGTCTTGCTTAGCAACAGAAATTTTGGGCTCAGTTGTGGTCAAAAGCTGTGGACTTTGACTTTTTAAAGGCATGGTTAATTAATTGGTGTTGCCAAATTGTATTTAACTGATGGGTATTTCTTTGTGTTCTATTGTTATCCATTTTCATTGGAATGTGTCTTCCTATGATTACTAGATGCTGTATGACCCAAGTTTCCAATATGTGACAAGCTAAAAGATCCATTATAACGGAATGATTTCTAAAATATAAACCATTGACATTTATGTTAACTTGTAACTAAAAATAACAGAAGATGGCTGCTTGTGTCTTCTGTCAAGTTATCTGTAATATTTAATACAGTACATATGGAGAAGCCGTGAAAAAACTGTTATACACTAACATTGAATGATATCTGTTAGAGGTGAGTAATTTGGTGTGTGTCATCTATTACTATAAAACCACATATTTTTCAATTTTATTACTTTACAGTATAACACAGATTATGCATTATATGTGGTATAATTGGTTGATGTTCTTACTAATGACATAATTTAGAATAATTAATGCTTAAGTTTTAGCCGTTTAGTAAAAGTTGAATGCTACTATTGATTTTTGTTTCTTTGCTTGCTTGAAGTCAGCATGTGGTATTGACTAAATATAGATAAGGACTGTTAATAAATTTGCAAATTATAGATTTCATAGCTACATCAGTATTTCCCAACTAAGTGGGATGATTTTATTGCCTGTGTTGCTTTAAATGCTTCTTTGAATTGTAGATTTAATCTTGGAACTAAATGTGATCTGGAGCAATATTGGAAAGTCTCATTTTCTGTATAATAACTTAATTGAATATCAAATGGAAAAAGCAGAAGGATTACACAAAGTTTATTATGATGCTATTAAGCACAGATAAACATGAAGACACTTGCAATGATTATTCAGAGAATTGATTTAATCTTGATATTATAATGACATTTTTTGTGCTCTTTCTGGATTTCTTTTTTTTTCTAAGTTAATGGTATAGTAGTTTCCATTTTTGAAATGAATGAAAATTTGGAATGGTCCCCTCCAGCTTGCCATCTTGGGATGGTCCATGACAGTTATAGACAATGGTCCTGTAAAACAAAGTTAAGGATTGCTCCAACATCAGCAGTAGATTACTTGACATAGATTATGGATTATATTTTGGTCACAGGAAAAAGTACTGTATGAGTACTTAAATCAGGTTTACTTGAGGCTATTAGCTGAGACAATAAAAATAAATCAGGCTGGTTAGCGTCTTAGGGAAAGAGGATGTTTTTGAGAATAGTTTGTTTGCCATTAATGTTTAAAGGAAATTCTGTGGTTCATTTTAATTTACAGATGGACCTTAAAACATAAAACTTTGCACTTGTAATTATTTTAGATTGCTTTTTTTTTTGCAAATGGACAGATAGTTCTGTAAAAGGAAAGAGACATTGAGCATACATTGTTTGATCTAGTTTGATCTAAAACTTCAGATTTTCTGTGTATTTAGACAACACTGTTCTCTTTGAGAAGACATTAGTAGGTTAAACTGAGAGAAAATATAGACATTCCCTTTCATTCTTCCTGGAATGCAACCATGACCGGAAGGGGTTATTAAGAGTATTACATTTCCATATTCCTAGCTTTTCAAAAGGATTGCAAAAGGTAATTTGCAGGAAGTAGCCAAATCTTTTTGTCAGCCTGCAAAGTGAGCTGGATAATCATTCACAGCAAATTCTCCACTTCCTTGACTTTGAATAAATTGTGGATTAATCTTTATATTCTGCCTCAGACTGATTTAGTGTTCACCAAATGTGGATATGGTGAATTAAAAATAGTTTTACAATTGTTTCAATAGAAGAGAATATTGCCTCCATCTTTCTTCTTGTTGCAGCAGTATAATCACTAAACTAGTTTATACAGTATCCTACAAATGTTTATTATATTGCCATGACTAATACAGTCTTCTTTTTTCTTGTAGTGTAGACTGAGATCCTTTTATTACTGGGGGAAGGTTTACTGTGTTTTAGTTATTCAAGAAGGAATTTTGAGAAATGAAGGCTTTATCTAGAGCACAGGTGCCAAACTTGTGGTGTCACATTGCCAACATGTGATGTATCGCGATATTTTTCCAGTTCACAGAGCTGAGGTGGGCATGGCCTATATGTGATGCATCCGGCCCATGGGTCGCCAGTTTGACACTCCTGATCTAGAGATCGAAGAGAAATAGCTATCGTTACAGTTCTTGATTCCTTCTAGTCTACATACAACTGCAACACAGTATCTTTCATATGCATCCTTACCTTATCTACGAAAAAATTCCTTACAAAGTAAAAGATGCCTCCATCCATGTTTAAAATTTTTCTTCTTTTCATTACTTTCTCTTTAGAAAAATTGTGCAGCAATTCTTATGGAAATCACAGGGTTAAATGAGAGCAGGTTGTATGAATCAGTACTATGCATACATATAGTATCCATTTCTATACATACTTCTCAGTAGATATAAGATTTCTGATATAAAATGGGAATTAGAAATCGGAGTTCCAATACTGGCATCGGGGTGGGATTCAAAACTTCCAGCAACTGGTTCTCTGCCCGGTTGCTGGGTGGGCGTGGCCATGAGGGGCGTGGCCTAGTCAGCCTCCTGCACCATGGCGGGGCGCGTTTTCACCCTCCCCAGGCTCCAGAGGCCTCCCTCGAGCCTCTGGGAGGGCGAAAACGACCTCCCCCGGGCTCCAGAGGTCCTCCGGAGGCTGGAAACAGGTCCATTTCGTGACTTCCAGGACTTCCAGTAGGCCCATTTTTTGCCCTCCCCAAGTTCCAGAGGCCTTCCTCAAGCCTCTGGGAGGGCGAAAACAGCCTCCCCCTGTCTCCGGAGATCCTCTGGAGGCCAGAAACAGGCCCGTTTTCTGACTTCCAGGACTTCCGGAAGGCCCGTTTTTCGCCCTCCCAGAGCCTCCATGCGGGCCATGCACTTACCTGGCATTCAAAACAGGTCACGTGGA
>JANHJO010267690.1:0-13853 GCA_032468235.1 Pseudoxyrhopus heterurus
TAGGCTCCAGGATTCCCTGCTTCCACCATGTCGCAGCAAGGCATAAATACCCAGGCAAAGCCGGGTTATCAGCTAGTCGTATATAAAAATCAAGTTCCATTATTTTTTTCTCCAACTTTTTGTCAATCAGTCCCAAACAACATCTCTGGCTACAGTTGTATATTAATCTTTAAAATCTTGTGAATTAATGTATGTATTTGAATCCATTTTTTTTAGTTTTTTTATATATCCACCAAGAGTGATTAAAAAGTCCCCTCTTGTTCACATTTCCAGTGTAAATATGAAGTACCTTCATACACTTCAGACAATTTTTCCAGTGTCAAATACCAACAATGCATCGTTTTATAAAAATTAAAAGACTGTAATCTAGTGTGGTTTTCGGTCTTTTCATCCGTATGTTGGTTTTCTTTTGAACTGATGCATTTTTATCTTTTTCACTGTTATGAGCCACCTTTATTCACCAAAATTGAATAAAGCGGAAAGAAGAAGACAAGAACAACATTTTATATCAAAATCTGAATTTAAAAAAACATTTTTTTTGTAAAACTTAACCTGAATTTAAAAGAAAAATCTTCTGGAACAAAGTGGTTGGGTTCCCCCACCCTTAACTCCGAGATGTCCAATCTGTCTTTTAATAATGTACATTAAAAAACAGTCAACGTTTCACTCGCAATGTCATAGCTGCCATTTTTAACTTTTCTGACCTACGTTGACAAAATGCAAAGACTCGGTTGTTTTATCCACCTTTGGCCAAATGAACAGGCAGTATTATCGATGCATGGGGTAGGGATACTTTATAGCACAAATATTATTTGAAGATAGTGAGTTTATTGTTTATGTCACAGGATTTATTTAAAGGAACTGCACTCAGGTGCAACTGTGCACACAGAGAACAAAAATTGCCTAAAATGCAATTTGCGTACAGTGAAAACTGTACAGTCCTCGGGGGTTGAAGGCAAGATCATTTTGTCAGCAGAGAACAGCTCCCTTGCCATCCTTTCAGATTTTGCATTGCAAATTGCAGAGTTTTTCCTATAAAGGTTAAGCGGGAATGTACTTTTGCAGAGCAACTGCGCTCTCAGCAAAATCCAGCAGACAAATCGCTTTGACTTGAGAAGCTTTTCCAGAAAATCAGGGCAAAATTCGGGCTATCTTTCCTTTTTTTTTTTTTTGCATGCAACGCACCCAACCATTAAAAGCCCCTATTAGAATTTGCAAACTTCTTTTTCATTGCAATTGCAAGTTTAAAAAAAACAAAACATGGTCCGGGCTGGAATGTTCCAAATAGAAATTGAGATCGTGGGGGGAGAACAGCTTGCAAGTCAAACTTCAGCTCATGAAATAAAATATGCCACAAGGTTGGAACGACTCACAATCTACTATCGATAAGTTTTCATTACAGCGGTTAGGAGATTTGTCTGGAAATGTCTTTTCAGGATAGGTAAGAAAATTTTGTCTCTAGGAATTCCCCCTTTCATTTTGAAGTTGGTATAGTCCTGAAGTATATTTTCCTTGCTTGCAGAGGCGGCTTGGTTCATTGGTGGGGAAGAAAGTGGTGGTTGGTGTTTAGCTCAGACAATCGCTTTTTATTTTCTTGCGTTATGGGGTTGTTTTGCAATTCTCTCTTGGTTATTTTCGGTTCGCTTTGAAATTTGGTTTTATTCAGTAAGCCTAAATACCTTTTTATCAAGAAAACATTTTTTTTCTACAGCGTTTTCTTACATTCAATCTCAATTACTGGGTTTTTTCCTTAGTTAAAAGTGGAAGAAGAAAAGCCTTTTTATAAAGGTTGTCAATGCTGCTGTTTTTTCAAACCAAGATGTGGGTTTTCCTACATCTCTAGCTGTCTACTTTAAAATTTCAACTAATTCAAACCGCCTTCTGTCTCATTTTAAAATGCAACTTAAGTTTACTCTTTTCTGTAAACCACATCTTGTATGTTAAGCTAGGTAAAACGCATTTAGTTCCAAGCTAATTTACTGCGTTTTTCATAACCTGGTTTTGTTGGTTTTTTTGCAGAATTTGGCTTTCTTTTGACCAGAACAGTTTAGTGTTTTTTAAGTAATCCTGTTCTTTAGTTAATGCTGAAAATGCCACTCTATGGGGAAAAATTTGCAGAATAAAAAGCAGAATTTGAAAGCAATTACACTGCTATTTGCATATCATAAAATGCAATATAGTTGGCAAAATTTCAAGTGGAGAAATGTTCCCCTGAATGCCTTTTTAAATATGCATTGCAAGGTTTGCTCCTTCAAATTCGTGTGGGACGGAGAATGGACTTCTGCAGGGCAGCTGACCCCCAAAATCTGGCTGAAAATTGCTTTGCGTTAAGGGACTAGTTTCCAGAAAACAGACAATCATTGCTCTTTAAGTCCCCATTAGAATTTGCACCTCTTTATGGCAATTTACAACATTTGCAAATGTCTGGGCTGGAATGTTCCAAATAGAAATTGGAGGGGAGAAATTCAGACTTAAAGCTAATGAAAAACTTACGTTACAAGGTTTTGGATTGAGTTACAAACTATTACAAATACATTTTCATGGTTTGCAGTCAGATGGGTTAGAAATGTCCCTTTAAGTTTTTTTTTTCCAAAAGTTCTTCTGTTGAATTCCCTGTTTAATTTAGGAGTTGGTATTGTCCTGAAGTATATACACGTTGCAGAGATAGCCTGGTTCATTTCTGATGGAAAAGACTGTTGCAGAGGGGGGTGGCTTTCCAAAAATTTTTTATTTTTGTTAGAGACTTGATTTACAATTTTCAGTTCATTGTGGGTCGAGAACGTTTTTCTCAAAGCCTCGTTGGCCATTGTCTAAATATTTTTTTGTAATTTGGTAGAGTTGCTCTCAATTGAGAGTTAAATGCTGGTTTAGTTAAATTAGTTAACCATCAAATGTGAGAAAAGCCTTTTTAAGTAGTGATGCTACTGCTGGGATTTTAAACCAAGATGAAGGGTTTTTTAAAATCCTGTAAAATTAATTGAAGTCTAGCCTTTTCTATACACAACATTAACCATTTATATTCAGTTACCACTATATGGAACAAAAACAGTTCGAAACTGATTTCAAGTTTCTTTTCTGGGTTTACTATGAGTTTTCTTAGCCCTGCCCTGTTTCTAAGTTATGGGAAAGGGGAAATGCAGCATAGGCCTAAAAACAGGTTGAAGCAAATAAAAGTTTTAAGGAGTAAGTTTATTTACAGCTGGCCTGCTTGAACCTCCGTATTTATGGGCAGTGAAGGTTTGCAAGGAGATAAATCTGAGTTCTTAGCAAAAAGTTTACAGCTGGGATTCCTAGTGCTTAATTTTTCTCCAGTGCAGGGATTTATAAAAGGTTTTTTTTTCCCCTCTTAAAACATGGAGAATCGGTTGCTTTGTTGGGCTTTAAAGAAAAATTTAAAATATAATCCTAACCCTAACCAAGAAACTTGGGGCCGTCTCTGACACGTGTGTGTAGGTCCTTCAGTATTTACCATTTGAACAATATTTGGTTTATAATGCCATTTTGTTAAAGCATTTCTGGGCAGTTTGTGTCAGAAGCATCACAAAATAAAGGTGTACTATGACAAAATTTAAAATAAAATTTTTAGAAGTACATTAAAAACTGGTCTTGTCCAGTAACTAGCAAGATTAATCGTGTTCTGTTTTACTGTGAGTTTTTTTGGGCAGTGAACATGGTTAAAAAAAAGTAGCAAGACTAAAAGCAGAATGTCATAAATTGGGAATATCTGATGGGCTCAAATGTGTGAATTGGTACAAGGTGTTAAAAGGGGGTTTCAAAAAGTTGGCAGACAATCTAAACTTAAGTGGGGCTGTTCCAGGTTTAATGTAGGCTAACCCAATATATCTGATGTTCTGAAATATCTGATGTTCTGATAGACAACCATTTAACAAGGTCCTTGCTGTTCCAAGTTTATGCTCGAACTTCATGCAAAAGAGAAAGAAATGGAAAATCTAAAGTTTTATCTGCTCTGTTGTACTTGATCTTAAGCAATAAATTGTTAGACCAGCTTGCTTTACAACATGTTGCAAATAATATTTCAAGCACTTTTCAATTTGTTGGCAATTATTCTCTTAATCAAACTTTACAGTTCCAGATAAAAGGGTAGAGTGGAATTGGGGACTTCTTAATTTTTCTCCAGCAATGTTATTTATTTAGGAATTTCAGACATCTAGCCTAAGGTATTGTAAGGACCTGCCCCAGCTGGTCCCTCGGGAAAATTGGAGACTGAAATCCATTAAGTTGAATCAAAATTAACTTCCACTGAGAGAAAAAAGTGATTGCACAGGAAAGCAAGGTGTGGAATCTGAAAAGTAAAGCATAAAACCATTCATTTCCCCAAGGCCAATCTCCCTGACAAGTCAACCGACTGCCAATGTGATGCTGTTAAGATTTTGAGAAAGCTGAGGTGCTAGGCAGGGAACTGTTCACCTTCAGGTCATGATAAGACCTTGGAAACCAGTTGGGAGAGAGTCCGCTGTCTCTGAGGACAATCCTGTCCTCCCTCCCCTGAAGAATGGTGGGCCTGACAAGTACCTAGCCCAGTGATGTCGAACCTTTTTTGGCTTGCATGCCAAATCGCGCTTGCGCGCGACCCCCACCCATACTGCAACACGCCTGCGCGTGCAACCCCTGAGATTTTTTTGAACAATTTACATGGCTGTCTCAACTGTCAGTGTGACTTGAGGTACTCCCTCAGATAAGGAATTGATGCGGTCAGTGCTGTGGGCTAAATTTAAGGGTTTTTATGTTGTGGAATTTCCATTTTGTAAGCTGCCCAGAACCGAGGTTGATTTCCCTTTGCTCCTTGTAAGCGAGGGCTACCTATGTCGGGGGTATCAAACTCAATTTGAGGATTGCATCAGCATTATGGTTTCCCTCAAGTGTCCAGTTGCGTCTTTGGCCAGGTTCTGAGCTGTGGAAACTGGATAGAATGGAGGTGCGCATAAGCGAGAAGTGGAAATGATGTGTGCGCTTTTGTTTACTCTCATCACAGAAAAGTTGCTCACGTGTATGTACTAACATGCAGAGCAGTTTGTAGGTGGAATCTGCATCGTTTTGGGGATGAACCTGATGAACTGTTCAGACCTACAGAATCATACTTCGCCTTAAGTTGTTAAATTTGGAGTTCTATCAGCCCCCTCTGGATGTTATATAAATGGCATATAAATTTTACTAAATAAATAAAGTTTACAGGTGCTTTCTCCTTGTCAACTGCAAAATGGATTTCTGAGCAATCCCAAAAATGAAAGTCTTGTTCTTCAAAGTCAACAAAGCAACGTGAAAACTCCACGTGAAGTGTGCCCAGTTTATCAGCAAAATAAGCTTAACACAGCGGTGTGGAGACTTGGTTTGTGATTGGCAACAGGGAAAGTTACACCAAATTCCCTTGCTGCATCTGAGTCTCTGTCGCAGCTTAACTTCGAAAGGCTTTCACTGCACATGACTGACCAGTTTCCAATGAAAATGGCTGGGCATTGTGTATGTTTGGAATGCGTCCCTCGTGTTGTATGAACCCAGTTCCATGCCTTGTGTTAACCTAGGACAGGGAATCTGGTGATTTGGGGTTGATGCAATGGCCCAAAGGAAGAGGGGTCTGTCCAGGACCCCTTCCTCTTTCTGCACCTTCTTCCTGGCCTGGCCCCATAGGTGTAGGAACCTCCATGTGGGGACTTTCCTTGCATGGGTTGGGTCCCCACCTAGCTCCAATGGATCTGGGTGGTACCAGACTGGCCAGTTGGTGAGACTCGCTGTGTCAGGAGTAGGGAGCAGTTGAGACGACTTCTTCCGTTGCCCAACAACAAATGCCAACCCTTGTTGACTAGGAAAGCTTCAGTTGTCTGTCTCGGGCCATGTGGAGGATCCCGGACATTGGCGTGAGATGTCGAGAGCCTTGGGTAGTGCCTAGCTAGGCTCCTGGGGACCCCCATCCCGAGGGCACCCAGTCGCACTTAACCTTGAGGGTGCTGCCAGCCAGGCAGGGCGAGATGAACAAGCTGTTGCTGGGCACTGCCAGCCCCTGCACACTTGCCTCCTGTGCGTGTGCCCAGAGATGGCCCAAGACTGGGGTGGGCAGGGGCCAGTCCCTCATCCTTCCCAGGGTGGCCCTGAGGGCCAAATCTGGCCTCACAGGCCTTTTGACATATCTGACAGATGTGAACATGTTTAATAATTGGCAGATTGCTTATTTGCATTGTGCAACAGAGCTCTCTACTTTCAGAATTGAATTTCATTGGTTCTTGTATCTATACCCAAGTCAGTTGGCTCCAAAATCTCAGCCAACACAGGCCTCTAGGCAGCAATTCACACAACCACTCAAAGCTCACTTACTCAACGCAACACACTCAAACCACTAGTGCTCACTACTCCACAGTTCTCTAGGTCTACAACTCCTGCTCTTTTTACTTTTACGCCTTGTGAAGTTCTATTCCTGGAGAGCAGTAATTCATTACTTTTGCCTTTGGCTGCCTCGGACTCTTGTTAGTTGCGAAGTCGTGACCCCATGGACAATGTTCCTCCAGGCCTTGTCCTCTACCATCCCCCGGAGTCCATTTAAGCTTACACCGACTGCTTCAGTGACTCCATCCAGCCACCTCATTCTCTGTCGTCCTCTTGCTTTCTTCAGCTTCTTTCAGACTTAGAGGAAGGTGGGTTGTGTTATTTTGGGGAATACTAACTCCACTCATTGTCACCCCCAGTTGCCTCTGTTCATCTATAGCACTGGTTTGGGAGAGGTCTCTCAAAGGATCTGGGCGTCATTCCCTTTAAAGTGCTGGCCCCTTTGAGGGCAATTTGACCTCCCACAGAAGAAAAATCAAGCATTTTAGAAGATCCAACACCTCCATATGTTCACTACGTGTCTTTTGCAAGTCTAAAAAGGGTGAAACTCCTAAATGTAGAATCCCTGCTTTGAGGCAAAATTACCAGGTTGGTCTCCTAAAGGCTCTTGAGTTAAGCTATTCAATTATAGACAGTACTAGAGGTCAAAATAGAAAAACCATGCAGTGAAAATCAGGAATCTTGATGTTCTGAAGTTGTCTTGTTGGAATTCTCTTGAGCTTGGTTTTCAGGGTTGCATATGTTGGATGGTTTTGTAGAGACATGATAATAGAACCAGCAATGATATACTGGAATAACAGAAGCTTAATCATTTGCTTTTACCAGCAATGATATACTGGAATAACAGAAGCTTAATCATTTGCTTTTAAGCTATGCAATGCAACATCGAAATGTAACCATGTGCTTTATGGTATGTCTTGTAAATCTTTTGATCTCGTGTAACTCATTGTAACCGTTTGATCTATCTGTATCCTGTTTGGGGCCCCAACAATTCATTTTATGACATTCTGAAATTGCATTACAACATTGCAAAGTGGACGCAGGGAAGAATCTAAGCCTTCACCTTTGATCTGTGGTGCCAGCCCCCCCCCTCACTTCAGGAGGTCACTTAACATGGGGGATATCTTGGCTACACTTTGACCTGTGTTGCTAAACACGTCAGCCCCTGCTTTCCTTTTGCACAGCCAATGAGCTACAAGGAAGGCGCATGGGCTAAGCTGACGTCATGTAGGGTATAAAAAGGAAGCCGCATGCTGTCCCAGGTGTGGCCATTTTTATATGCCTCTTGTGTGTGTTTCGAAACTGCTGGGCCAATTCTATTTTGTACAAAATGCTGATTATTTCCCAAGCCTCTGCTTAAAAGTCTAATTTTGGCTCTTTGGGTTTAAGCGTATTGAAGAACCTTTCAGTTTCTAAACAGGAGTAATTTTTAACTGATTATTTTCCAAGCCTCCGTGGGGGGGCTGTGTGTGTGTGGATCGTCTTGCCTTCTTTGTCTTGGGCAGCGGAGGGAAGATCTTAGCGCTGATGCGGTCCGGGAAAGAACACAATTAGAAAGGGCGGCTACCTCTTCAGAGGGAAGCCCTGGCCCGTGTGTCCTGGCTGTCTGGGAAGATGATCACACGTGTGCATTGGCTAGCTAGTCGACCAGGTGGCTGGCAGGAACCCGGAAGAGCAGTGGGCAAGCCTCTGCGTGCCCTGAGAAATGGCTCTGCGTGCCACAGGTTCGACACCATGGCTTTAAAGGTCATAACCAATGCCTTGAATTGCACCCAAAGGCCTATTTGGAGCCAGTGCAGCTCACGCAAGAGTGATCTTATATGGGTGTACTGCGGTTTTCAAGGGTAGTGTTAACAATATTGTGTTGTATATTTCCACATCCTGAATAAATCCTGCATAGATTGCTTCCCACACATTTCCCAGGTATAGTTATCTTCTCACACAACAATAGTCTTCCTACAGATAATTACTTCCCTTCCTGTCTCCAAGATAATTATATCCTTTCCTGACATCCTATCCTGTTGGCGTCATTAGTCTTGTTGCGTAGCCATGTGACATCCTTTACTCCCACTCTAGAACTGTATAAATATGGCTTCCATCCTGCTTCCATATTCCATATACCTAGTTCCTCATTCCTCATGGATCTTATTAGTTATATCGTTGCTGTATTCTAATGCTACGCTAAATAAAGACCTTTGTGATTAGTACCATCTTGGCATTCTGGTGTGCTGTTACTTGAGGTGGGCACGATGCCACTCATAATTCTAACAGCTGGTAGCAGAGGATGGTTCTGCCCACTAAAGTGCCAACCTTGATGTCTACAAATCCCAGAAAAGTAACCCGAAAATCACCGGTGGTGACCAGAGCAGTTTCCTGACAGATGGCAGCCCGGCTGACGCCAAGCCAGGCTACCCAGATGCAGACATATATGGAGGAGCACCAGAGCCACCCCTTGAGGTCATCCAGTCGTGCCCCGCAATTCCGTTCGCATCACAAGCGGAAAAAATGGAGACCTCCCTTGTTCCTAGACACTAAAGCCACCCAAAGTGACTTTTACACTCAAATGCCAGAATACCTGCTCTTTACATGGCATTAGAAGCCCAACCGAACGCAACAATTCAAAGCAGCTAGCCAGGCCCGAAAGGGACCCGTGGGATCGCCAACCCTGGCCATACCGAACAAGCCACCTCCCAAGGCTGATCGGCTCCATGACCAGACGGCTGAAAAAGCCGTGGCAAGCTGAACAACAGCCTCTGGCATGCCTCCCATGACGAGATACATGCTGCAATAAAAACTTTAAACGTGGCTTTTGGAACCGCTGAATCTCAAGGAGGCGGCACCCAAAGCCAACTCATTCTTGTCTGGGTTGAGCCTGAGCCTGTTAGTCCCCATCCAGATCACTAGCACAGGCACCGGGACATCACCTCAATGGCATCACTGGCCTGGTCCAGGGCGGAGATGTACAGCCGATTTTGTCAATTGCCGCTTCTCCGTTGCTGGCAAGGCATGGAAAAGTGGTGGAAAACTTGTATAAACTGGAATTCTAAGTGTTCCTGTACGGCGATT
The DNA here is from genome assembly GCA_032468235.1 of Pseudoxyrhopus heterurus. Classification (NCBI taxonomy): domain Eukaryota; kingdom Metazoa; phylum Chordata; class Lepidosauria; order Squamata; genus Pseudoxyrhopus; species Pseudoxyrhopus heterurus. The sequence continues at coordinate 9,403 of JANHJO010267690.1, forward strand.
CTGTAGCCTGTTTCTGAAAGTTTGTCTGCGTCAGACCTGCCTTAAACCTCTAAATAGAAACAGTAGTTGGCTCCATTAGGTGAGTAAGATATAATTTTGTTAGAAGTCACAAGTGTATTGTAGTAATGCAAATCCAGAACTGAGAATCACGTGCCAACATCTCCAATTTCAACGTTTCTCTCCATTAACTGTTCCCATTGCTCTCTCACACACCGGTGACCAATTGGGTTCAAGCAAGATGTTAAGATGGATATTCTGGTTTCTCTTCAGATCATATAAATCTTTTGCCTTTTACTAAAGATGTTAAGATTGAAGCGCTTTGCTGCTTTAAGGCTTTTCAACGTGACAATGAACTAGGAGGGAAGGGGGGAAAGGTATGCAGAGATTGGCAACCATCAAGGTCACCACTGCAGGTGGTTGAGAAAGAGATGGGACTGTTCTCATAACAAAAGGACGTCTTATACTTGGACAACGTGATCACCCAGATCTTTGGCAGTAAAGTTTCCTTGAGGGGTCGTCCACTCTCCTCCTTTTTGTTTAACAAAATGGCCGGCGTCAAAGATCATGGGATTATCGGGATCTGAAGACACACGGACCCAAAGGCCTAGCGCTAATAATGGCAGTAATTTCCGCCATAAGAGTGACTAAAGTCTCATGAATGAGGGAGATGTCCTTCATCGAGCGTTTGCTCTAGAAAGCCAGAGCTGGTTTTGCTTCTTCAGGTCCAATATGGTGTATCCAATGAAGTTACACTTTGGGGAATTTGAGTCTCCCGGGAGTGATTCCTTGTTTTGGGTTCACTAATTGGACAGTTGACAAGTTTTCAAACCAAGTCAGTTTCAGCCTAGTTTGTTACACAGATGATTTCCTTTTCCAGCCAGGTGATCTTGAGGCAGCATCTCTGGGTGGTACAGAAGTTACTCTCATTTTTCCCCAAGCATTCCCTCTCCTGCTCACTCTCCAGCATTGACAGTAGACTCCGCCACATGGTTGTGAAGCATTAGTAAGCGTAAGGTGGCAGCTTGACAGTTCGATAGTGAAGACTTACTTATGGAGATCCGAAAGGATCTTGCTTGAATAGAAGTCATTGGCAATCGGTGGCGGGAACAACATTTGTCAAATTTCTACACTGCCCATCTCATTTGACACTGCGCAGTCTTGTTCTTTGGATTCCCATATATTGCAGGGTCGATAGTTTCATCTGCTGTGTGGGTGGGGTATATATACCTATGGGCTTGCATGTCTTCGTGCATGCAGCCAATCCATCGCTTTTTTTGGAAAAGTAGAAAACTTGTTCAAACTGGAGTTCTCAGTGTTAGTATCTAGCTGATAACTAGCTGATAACTCAGCATCTTTTTCCCCGATGTCGTTTGGGTCAGACTGCCGCCACCACTTAAACCTCTAAATAGAAACGATACTTGGCTACATTTGCTGAGTTAAGGTAGAATTTTGTTAGAAGTCACGAGCGTATTGTAGTAGTGCAAATTCAGAACTGAGAATCGCGTGCCAACATCATCCCCAACTTCAATGTTTCTCTCCATTAACTGTTCCCCATTGCTGACCCCCACCCCCACCCTGTGACCAATTGGGTTCAAGCAAGATGTTAAGATTGAACCTCTTTGCTGCTTTCAAATCTTTTAATGCTTTTCAACTTGACAATGAACTAGGGGGAGACGGAAGGAGGGAGAAATGTATGCAGAGATTGTGAGAGCTTGGCAACCAAGGTCACCACTGTAGGTGCTTGAGAAAGAGATGGAATTCTCATAACAAAAGGACGTCTTATACTTGGACAATGTGATCACCCGTGGTGAGGAGAAAGGGGAAGCTGCTGCTAACATGGGCAAGCATTTGCGCAAAAAAAACCAGAGCTGGTTTTGCTTCTCAGGACCAATATGGTGTATCCAATGATCACTGGCAATGAACTTCTGAGACAACGGTCTAGTACTTCAAGCTCTTTTTATTTCGAAGTGACAGCAACAATTGCAAAGGAGCGGGAATTTCCGCTAAGTCAGCGCTGGGTTTATTCGTCACCCAGCGCTGTATTTATACATTTATGCTTATCCCGCCCACCACCCAGCCCGGTATCCGCATGTGTTACCCTTTCCCTTGTAATTTAGTGCCTAATTGTGGTTAGTTCTTTTTAAGTTCATGCTTATGTGAGGTTAGTTAGGTATATCTTGGTCACTACTTTCTACGTTGATTCTTCCAGTGTATCCTCTTCATCCATAAGGTAGGTCTCTTTCTCATCTATCGTATGTTGGCCCAGGAGGGGTCAACAGTTAGATTGTATGGATTTGTCAAGAAGTTTATAAACATGATTAAGGCAATGTATCACAAGCAAATGGCAAACGTAATAGTTAATGGGGACTTGACAGATAATTTTAATATAAAAAAGGCACTAGACAAGGATGTCCATTGTCCCCATTACTATTTATATTAACATTGGAAGTGTTAAACAGAAATATTAGACAAGATTTAGAAATAAAAGGTATGGAAATAAAAAGGGAAAAATATAAATTACAAGCATTTGCAGATGATTTAGTATTTATCTTAGAAGAACCATTGGAAATGGGTCCCAAGTTAATGGAAAAAATAGAAGAATACGGAAAACTTACCAGACTGAAAATAAACAAAGACACAACTAAATCTTAGTTAAGAATCTTACAGAAAAACAGAAAGGTGAATTGCCAAAAAAATTAGACCTACAGATAGTTCAGAAAGTAAAATACTTGGGAATATATTTAACAGCAAGATGTATAACAACCAAAGAAGATAATTATATAAGACTACTACTACAAATCAAAGCGGACTTGAAAAAATGAAAAAAAATTGCAGATATCAATGGTAGGAAGGATTGCAACTATAAAAATGAATATTTTGCCAAGGCTCTATTCCAAATGATTCCCATAAAATTAGAAAAAAGGTACTTTGAAGAGCTAAACACAATAATTTTGAAATATGTTTGCAAGGGAAAAAAAGCAAGAATGAGATTGAAAATGTTACAAGAATCTAAAACTAATGGGAGCTTTGGACTACCAGATTGGGAGCTTTATTATCAAGCTTCTGTATGAACATGAGTGAGAGAATGGATAACTCTCAGATACAGAAGATTATTATTTCTAGAAGGTCACGATCTCCAATTAGGATGGCATGCTTTTTTATGGTATGATAAAAATAAAACTCATAGGTATTTCCAAAGATATTATATAAGAAACGCTCTACTTCTAGTATGGGAAAAGATGAAAGCAAAAATTTACATGAAAATACCAGTTTGGCTTTCAATGATGGAAGCATTTCTCTATCCAAATGTAGTAAATCTGAAAAAAAATTAACATATAAAGATATTTTGAATATGGAAGGGAACTTAAAACTAAATAAGAGCTACAGAATCAAGGAATGGACCTATCATGGTCACCACATATACAAATACAATTGAGATATGAGAAAGATATTAAGACTTATGGCTTCTATAAAGAACAAACAATATTTGATCAAATAATGTTAGGGATAGATGAAAATTTAATAAAGAAAATATACAATTTCTTGTTAAGCTTAAAAATGGAAGATGAATAGGTGAATGAAACTATGATAGCATGGGCAAAAAAATAGGATATACTAAGGAGCTAGACAAATGGCAAAAACTGTGAGAAAGAAACTGTAAGTTGACAACGACAACAACTTATAAGAAAAATCTATATAAAATGATTTATAGGTGGCCCTTAACCACCAGCGAGACTAGCAAAGATGTTTAAAAATTTGTCCACCAGATGTTGGAAATATAATCAGACACCGGATATGTATTATCATATGTGGTGGATATGTGCAAAAGCAAAGAAATATTGGACAACAAAACATACATGGTTAGAAAAATTGTTAAAGCAGCACTTAGATTATAAGCCAGAAATATTTTTGTTAGGCATAGTACCAGAAAAGTATGATAAAGGGAATATATATTTAATATTACATGTATTGACAGCAGCAAGAATTGTATTTGAACAGCACTGGAAAAATGAGGAAACACCTACAGAAGAAGATGTAATTAAAAAAAATTAGATTGTGCAGAAATGGACAGATTGACACTAAAGATGAAAGAAAAAGAAGATACAGAGTATCTAGACAATATACTGTTCACTAGCTATGTATGTATGTAATGTGAAAATGTATAAATAAACTAAAAAAATGCATGACACAACATAGGAGAAAAAACCCATCAGGACAAGATTCAGCAGTCCATCTGCATTTAAATGACAAAGGCCGCTCTTTTGAAGACAGCAAAGTCCACATTTTGGACTGAAAGGACTGCTGGTTTGAAAGAGGGGTCAAAGAGGCCATCTAAGTCAAAACTGAACAGTTCTCTCTCAACAGAGGGGCAGGGATATGACATCATCTATCTCTAGTCTACCACACAGTCCTTTCAACAGTTCCAAGAAGGCTCCATACCCATTTGCACT
>JANHJO010273089.1:0-14339 GCA_032468235.1 Pseudoxyrhopus heterurus
AACAGGGGGGAAAGATAAAAGGAGAAGGATGAAAGGGCAATAAAGCTTTGTATTTACATGATAGGAAATTGGGAGGGAGGAATGACAGCTGATAAGAACCAGGGCAGCCTGATCCTGTTTGTACCAGTATCCCACTGCCAGGCACTCTGAGAAATATGCGGATTACATCCAAACATCTCAGAGTCCTCAAAACATCTCGGTGAGCTCCAGTTGGCTGGAAATGGACTGGTCATGGGAGGAGGGATGGGTTGGGGGCAAAACTACACCTTATTTTGCATCCGGCAAATGCAATGATTTCTTAGTTGGCTTGAATTTACTCCAACCAACACTCTTGGTAAAATAACCATTTGTTTTAACCAAATGGAGTTGAAGGCTTTTCTTTTCTAAGGGATCAGATTGAGGTAGATCTGACACTGTACACCAGATGGAAAGAAGACAATCATGGTCTGGTGAAAGTCAAAGCCACTGTCAGGAATGAGACCCAAGAATTCAAGAGTACATAGCAATAGAAATAGCACCTAGACCTATATACTGCTCCATAGTGCTTTACAGTACTCTTTGGGTACAATGTCAGCATATTGTTCCCAACAACCTGGGTCCTTATTTTTCCAACCTTGGAAGAATGAAAGGCTGTGTCAACCTCAAGCCCTTCAGGATTGAACTCCAGGCTATGAGCAGAGTTAGCCTGAAATATACTGCATTCTAACCACTGTGCCAGTAGGTGTCTTATATCAGTAATATGGCATCCAAAACTGAGTTGCTGAGAGAATATCTGAGTCAGCAGCAGATGAGGGAGAAGCAGACAAGCAAAGTGCCCTGGCAAGATAAGACCTGGTACGGAATCTACAATCAACAGATAGCTGAGGTGGTAGACATTGGAAAATCCTAACGATGGCTGGAAAGGACTGCACTAAAAGACAGCACTCAGGCATTGATCATAGCAGCACAAGTACAGGCACTGAGCAACAGATCAACAGAAGCAGGAGCCTAATACACGACTAGGCAGGACCCAACAGACTATGCAGAGGGGCCTTAGAGAAAGTCCAACGAATAGTGGCAGATTGTAAGATGCAGGCAGGAACAACATACACTGAATGGTACAACCAAATAGCAGTCATTGTATACAAGGTCATCTATACAGAATATGGGCTAGACCCAGGGGTGGGTTTCTACCGGTTTGGCCCAGTTTGGGTGAACCATTTGTTCTGTGAGGGCTGGTTCTAGCAAACTGGTTCTTCCAGTGATGAGTTTGGACCGCCCACCTGCCCCTGCATTATTCTGTGCCTTTTGTGGCCTTTTTTTTGAAGCACAGCTGATCAGTGTAGCAGTGCGGCAGCTCCTCACTGGAGCTGCAGGAAAAGGTAAGCAATTTTGTTTTTTGGTAATGCATTACACATGTTCGCGCACGAAGCATGCAATCACCGAATGGGTTGTTAGACTGGTAGAAACCCACCCCTGGCTAGACCCTCCTAAATCTAGATGGGAGATCTAACTGAAAGTTGTGGAAAATAAGATGGCTAAGATCCTATGGAATCCCCAGATCCAGACAGATCAGCATTATGGTAGTAGACAAAGACCAGAAGGCAGCAGTGGTGATAAATGTAGCGGTGACAAGTGACAGCAACGTCAGAAAGCTGATGAGATTAGTATGAGAAACTAGAGAAGAGAAAAATAACAGAATTGGAAGGAGCCTTGAAGGTTTTCTACTCCAAACTCAAGCTCAAGCAGGAAACCTTATACAATTTCAGGCAAATGGTTGTCCAATCTCTTCTTAAAAATCTCCAATGTTGGAGCACCTACAACTTCTTGAAGCAAGTTGTTCCATTGATTAATTGTTGTAACTGTCAGAAAATTTCTCTTTATTCTAAATTGGTTCTCTCCATTGCTTCTTGTTCTGACCTCAGGTGCTTTGGAGACTAGGTTGACCTCCCATACGTACCATGGCCTAAAAGAGGAACTGGAGAAGATATGGATATAGAAAGTAAATGCCAAAGTGGTTCCAGTATGGTAGAAACACTTGGGCCTGTGACTTCTAAGCTGGGACAGTGGCTCCAACAGATCCAAGGAATGATATCTGTCCAGAAAAGTGCAGTGCTAGGAATAAATTCCTGGGCCTCTTGTAGACAACCTACGATTGAGGAAGGCAGAGAGCATCTATAAGGGTGAAAAGTCAAAAACCTTATACAAAAACAAAAACAACAATTGGCAAAAAAAGTAGACTTGCAAATAGTTAAGAAAGTTAAATACTTGGGAATATACCTAACAGCAAAATATGTAATGATAAAAGAAAACAATTATATAAAATCATTCAAGCAAATAAAATTAGATTTGGAAAAATTTCCATCTATCAATGTTGGATTTTACAGGATTGCTACTGTAAAAATGAATATTCTACCAAAATTGCTTTTTCCTGTTCCAAACAGCACCTATAAAAATTGAAAAGAAATTATTTGATGACTTGAATAGACTGATCCTGAAATTTATCTGGCAAAGAAAAAAAGCAAGAATTAAATTGAAAATGTTACAAGACTATAAAGAGAATGGAGGATTTGGATTACCAGGCTGGCTTTTATATTATCAAGCATGTGTGATAACACGGCTAAAAGAATGGATCATTCCAGTGGTGGGATTCAGCCGGTTCTCACTGGTTTGCCTGAACTGGTGGCTAAATTTTCTGCAGGTTGGCAAACTGGCTGCCCCACCTCTCCCCTCCCAACCACTCCTCACCTAGTGTGAGAAGGTAAGGCCAATGGCATAGGAAGGAGACAAGCTCCGGGCTTGCTGTGCTTGGCTGAAAGGGCCCTTCTCTGAGCTGGGTAGCAGTTCAGTTTTCCCAGCTGGCCACAACCCCTGATTCTCACCTGTCCTTCCCCTCCTCCTGCAGCTGGTGGCAGAAAGGAAGGTGAGCAAGGGCTGAGGCACTGCCGCTTGCCCCCCCAGCCCGCATCTTGTCCCCTGCCCAGACTCTCCGCAGATGCTGGGCCTTGCCTGCCAAAGGGCGGGGGATGGCCAGGGACCACAATGCTGCACTGCTGTCATTGCCCCTCTGCCAGCTGGCCTTCCCCTCCCCACCTGCCGGCCCATGCTTTTCAGCCAAACATGGGCCTTACATTCATGGGCAGCCATGGTGAGCAGAGTGGTGCAAGCCTCATGGGTTGAAAGGTAAGGCCAATGGTGGGGGAGGGAGATCTGCTTCAGGCTTGCCACACTCATCCAAAGGGCTGACTTTGGGGGAAACATGGCCTCAGCCACCTTTTGGGCCCTGCTCTTAACTTCGCGTGGGAGGCCTGAGAGAAAGCAACCGGTTGAGCCACACAGCACCTAAGCACAGTGCTCTCCCCTGAGAGTAGCTGCTCACCCACCCACTGGCCAGGCTGGCCTGGAAGTGGCACATCCCCCTGTCATGGGCTGGATGCAGGACCCGAGGCAGAGGGGAGGACGAGTGGTTGGCAGCTGAGTGCTGGGTCCAAAAGGCAGTCGAGCCTTGCTGTGTCCCTCCCCCAAGGCAGCTCTTTGGTCGAGTGCAGCGGGCCTGGGGCAGATTTCCCTTCCCTGCTGTCGGCCTTACCTTCACTCTTACCAGGGGAACAGGCAGCCGAGAAGCCAGGCACTCCCACACTCTACCCTGACTGGGTGGGTGGGTGAGGAGGGCTGGCTGGCGAAGGAGTGATGTGGGTGGCACAGCCTCATGGTCCCTGGCCATCCTCTGCCTGCCTGCAGCTGTGACAGCCAAGGCCCAGCATCTGCAGAGAGTCCGAATGGGGGGTGAAATGTGAGCTGGGGGGTGGTGGTGAGCAGTGGCAGCTCTGCCCTTGCTCTCCTTCCTCTCTGTCACCAGCCGTGGGAGGAAGGGAAGAGCAGGCAAGGATCAGGGGTTGCGGTCACAGCCAGCCGGGAAAATCAAACCACTGCCTAGCCCAGAACTGCCAGCAGGGGTGGGCAAGGCAGGGGCTGCAAGGCATGACTGGCTTGAAGTTCTCAGCCCTTTCTTTGCAAATCTCCCCAAAAGAGGGATGAAGAAAGCTTCACACCCGGGCCCTTTGTTGGACGTGGAGGCCTTGCCTGCCAGCCTTTCCAGGCAACACGGGCCGGGGGCAATCGTACCTTCATGCATGGTTCCTGGAAGACTGGCCAGGAGTGCCTGACAGGCTCAGGCTAGGCTGGCTGGCTTGCGAGATGGCAGTGGCTGCCAGTGCTGGGATTGCCACTCAGGGGATGGAGCTGGGCCTGAATGCAGCAGGCTGCCCTTGCTCAGGGTGCTCCAAAGTTAAATGCTTCCTTTTCTTGCAAGTACATACAAACATCATTAAAGGGAGAAATGATGAGTAAAGGAGAAGAGCATACTTCCCACTGTTCTGTAACCAGAAAAACTGAGAATGAAAACAATGTATTCCAGTTAAATTAGAAGTGCTTCTTTGTGAAGGATCTGTAAAAGTTTTGGAATATTGCTATAAGCCCCAAGGGAAAAAAAATAAAGCAGAAAGATTTAATTAAAAGAGAAGAGAAAGAATGGTAAGATATCCACTAACTGACTGCTTTGAAAATGCCTTTCAAATGTGTTTTCATTTACAATGGATTGGAAATATTTGCTTGACTATATGCTTTAATGTTCAAAAAGAATAATCTTTATTAGTATAAGCAGAAATTCTTCAAGCTTTAGTGCATTTTGCAAAAATCATTGTGGTAAACTGAATACCACTATAGAACATCATTTCTCACCAAAAATGCAATTTAATGGAGAGTAAATTAAGTGTCAGCGTTCCAAAGAAACTTCCCCATTTTCATTCAGCATTCAGAAACAAAGTTCATCCAAATAAGAATTTAGTCCATCACATGGTCCAATCACCATCTGTCCCAACTGGAGACTTTCCTCCAACCACTTAGTTTCCAGGTGCAGGATGACATGTCCTTGACTGAGAAGAATAATGTTGTTATGACTAACTTCCTCCCCTCGATGAGATCCCCCTTCCAAATTCCCAGGCACTAGAATGTGGCAGTGTGGAAGCTTCTAATATATGGCTTCCAAAGCTGACAGGCTTCCCCCCCTTCGGGAAAAAAATAACGTCCTGGAAAAGAAAATGACAAGAAAAGAAAATTAAATTTGGATCACCCAAATTAACCACCTCCCCCCCAGGAGGACCCTTTGGCTTTTCTGGGAATTTATCATGAAATTGTTTAACTAATCTATCTGCTTTTGCATCCCAAATTTTTACCCAAGTAGCTTCTGACAAAGGGCACCCCTTCCAGTGTACTAAATACTGTAACTTTCCTCTATGTAATCTAGAATCAAGGATTTTCTTCACTTCATAATGGGTTTCATCTTGCACTACAATTGGTTTGGGGGGGAGCAGCTGCTATAGGTCTTAATCTGGAACTGACAGCTGATTTTAATAAACTGCTGTGAAAGATTGGGTATATTTTGCCTAGTATTCGAGGGAGGCTAAGTTGAACAGTAACTGGATTTATCACTTTCACTAATAGGGAAAAAACCAAGAAATTTGGGCCCTAACTTTTTACTAGGTAGCCTTAATCTAAGGTATTTGGTTAACAGATAAACTCAATCTCACCCTGAAGGGAGGTTGGAGAGACCTATGTCTATCTGCTTGTTTTTTATATTCCTCAGCAGCTTCTGCTAGTGCTTTCTTTGTATTTTCTCAGCCCCTTTTTAACGAATCCATCTATTCTGTCAGGGGACACAGATGTTGGTGGTTCTGGCATAGGAACAAATTCCATTCCACTTGTAATTTGGAGAGGAGTCAATCCTGTGCTACTATACATCACATTATTGCAAGCTACTTCAGCGAATGGCAACAGTCCGCCCAGTTTTCCTGCTGATAATTTACATAACATCTAATATATTGTTCCACCATAGCATCCGAATGTTCTGTTCGTAGCCAGATGAAAAGCCAAGCTAAGTCCTTGGGATGACCCAATGGACCTCAAGAACTTCCTTCAGAACTTCACAGTAAATTGAATGCTTCAGTCCAATATTATTTGCTGCAGCACTCCATGAAGTGATACATATTCTTCATGAACATTTTTGGCAGCTTTTTGGCCGAAGGCAGTCCAGTGCAAGTGGTGAAGTGGGCTTGTTTAGAGAACAAGTCGATAACAGTCCAAATTACTGTATTTCCACCACTTTTGGTGGGGCAGTGGTTAGAATGCTGCATTGCAGACTTGCCGATCAGCAGTTTGGCTGATCGAATCCCACCAGGCTCCAGGTTGACTCAGCCTTCCATCCTTCTGAGGTCAGTAAAATGAGAACCCAGATTGTTGGGGGCAATATGCTGATTCTGTAAACCGCTGTAAAGCACTGATAAGCGGTATATCAATCTAATGCTATTGCTATATTGCTATTTCTGGGAGTTCAATGATAAAGTCCATAGCAATCTCCTTCCAGGGTTTTGTAGGTTCAGCCACATTGAAGGAGCCCAGGTGGTTTCACTAGTCTCATTTTTGTGGCACAAATTGAACAATTTTTCACATAGTCCTCTACATCAGCTTTCATTTTCGGCCACCAAAACTGCCTCCTAACTAGATGGAGGGTTTTTAAAAATCCAAAGTGGCCCCTTAGCCAAGAGTCATGGCTTTGTTTCAGTATCATTAGTCTCAAGCTGCTGGGCACATAAAGCTTGGACCCTTTCCAAGCCAACCCCTCCTTTAAGGTTAAATTATCTCGATTTTCTCCAAACCATGGGTTGGTTAAAAGTGCTGCTTTTAAGTCCGCCATCAACTTGTCTTCAGGGAGGTCAGAACAGCATTTGTCTTGGGCTTGAGTGGTAGCTTGAGCTGCTGACTGAATCTCTGAAATCATTGCATGTATGACCTCCTCCCATAGGCTGTCAAATTGGGGTTTCCTGGACAACGCATTCGCTAATAAGTTCTTTTCCCCTGGGATGTATTTTAGGTTGAAATTAAAGCATTTAAAGTATAGAGCCCAGTGGACTTGTTTGGGGGAAAGTTTTTGAGGAATTTTTAGAGCTTCAAGGTTTTTGTGATCAGTCCATACCGCAAATGGCTCTTTAACTCCCTTGAGGAAATGTCACCAGGAAAGGAGAGCCCATCACATGGCAAAAGCCTGTTTTCCCCACACCACTCATCTTCGTTCCGTGTCTGTTAGCTTTTTGGACACATATGCACTGGGCAATAGCTGGCCTTGGGGTTTCTTTTGAAGAAGCAAGGCAGCCACTGCCATGTCACTGGCATCAGCTTGGACTATAAATGACTTGTTTGGGTCTGGGTGCTGCAGAATAGGCTCTTCTGCAAAGAGGTGCTTTAATTTCTCGAAAGCTTTTTGACAGCCCATGGCCCAAGCGAGCGGTTGGGTAGGCTTTGGTTTGATGGGAAAGGGGCCAGTTTTTAGCAACTCCATAATGGGAAGGGCTACCTCCATGAAGGAAGGAATGAATTGTCTGTAGAAATTGGTGAAACTGAGGAAGCTTTGGAGTTGCTTACGAGTGTGAGGGGGCTGCCAGTCCAACGTGGCTCTCACTTTTCAGGATCCATTTCAATCCCCTGGTTTGACGCTCAGTAGCCCAAGTAGTCTAAGGAGGTCTGAGGAGGTCTTATGGAATTCACATTTTGACAGCTTCGCATAGAGTTTTGCAGCTAGGAGTTTTTTCAACACCTGCCTCACTAGTTTTATATGTTCCTCTAGCGTCTCGCTGAATATAAGAATGTCATCCAGGTAAACTAGGACCTCATTATACAGATGTTCATGCAGTACCTCATTGATCAACTGCATGAATACTGTGGGAGCTCCTTGAAGCCCAAAAAACATGACACAGAACTGAAAGCTCCCAGAGGGCAGTTAAAAGCTGTTTTCCACTCATCCCCCTCTCTTATGCACACTCTATAATAAGCTTCCCTCAGGTCCAGCTTAGTAAATATCTTGCCTTTCAATAGGTGATTTAACAAATCTTTCATGAGGGGGAGTGGATATGTGTTTTGCACACACACACCATTGATCCAGCAAAAATCCACGCATAATCTCATCCCCCCATCTTTCTTTTCTATAAATAATACTAGGGCAGCTACCTTGGATTTCGTGGGCTCAATGAAGCCTCTGATTAACTTATGTTGGTGTCAATGTACTTCCTTAATTCAGTCATTTCTGCAGGCATCATGGAATACATTTTAGGCTTTGGCAGCTTTTCCGCAGATTTTATTTTGATGGCACAGTTAGTTTGTCAGTGAGGAGGAAGGACATTGCATTCCTCCTCGCTAAATACATTTGCCCTCTGGGATTGCTTCTTGTTGGTAGAGGGCTTCATAATAATTTTGCACTATTTTCCTTTTTTCGTTATTGTGGTGGTGTAGAGTGCCATTTTCATCTCTAAGTTGTTGTATCAATTTCTTCTCCTTTTCTTTCTTAAGTTTATAGGCTAACCATCTCCCTGGTTTGTTCGCATTTTCGAAAAAAATTTACCTAGTTCCTCTGATTTTCTGCACTAATTCTTCCTTTTCCAATAGGTTCAATTTGTGCCTTTTTAAATCCATTTGGTTTTTAATCACCTTGTTTTGTGGTTTCCTTTGTAGTTCTTCCTCCAGATTTTTATATTCTAACTCCAAATTTCTTTGTGTCTCTCTTCGTTTTTTATTCCTTTTATTTACATATGTCATAATCCACCCTCTTATGTACGCTTTGGCTGTATCCCAAACATTCTGCCACGATGAGTCCTCACAACTGTTTTCTTTGAAAAAGAAATTCAACTCTTTTTCCATAAATTGAACAAAGTCTGCTTCTTGTAAAATTGTTTGATCCATTGTCTATCTTGGTTTTCTCTTTTTCCCTTTCCTTACAATTGTTATCATATTATGGTCTGCCCACATATTTGTGTCAATATTTATGTCCCGTATATTAGTTATTATGTCTGCAGAGGCCCACATCATATCAATCCTGGACCAAGAGGCATGTCTCTTGGTCCAGGATTGGTTCCTCAGCCATTGGTTCCTCAGCCATTGTAAAAAATGCTCTCGGTAATGTTCGTCTTTCCTTTTTGTTGTTATTTCTTGTTTTATAGTCCAATTTAGAGTCAACAATGGCATTAAAGTCCCCCATCACACATACATTTTCATACTCTAAATCAGCCACTTTTTTGCGTAGTTCCTTGTAGAAGTCATTTTGCTTTATATTGGGTGCATAAATTGCTACCAACAGAACCTGCTTTCCATTCAACATTATCTCCACCATCAGCATTCTACCGCAATTGTCCATAAAAATTTGCTTAGATTTAACTGAGTCTTTTATATATAGTGCAATTCTTCTTTTATTCTGTTGCACCAATAAAGTATAAATTTTTGGGTGTTCTAATAATTTCTGATGTCGTTTATTGATATGGACCTCCTGCAATTATATCCATTCCTAACTTTTGTAACTTATTAAAAGTTTGTTTTCTTTTTATTGCTGAATTAAGTCCATTAATGTTGATTGAAATCATCTTAATTTCTTCCACCATCATTGCTTATATTTAGGTTTTTTTTATCTTGTAATCCTTGTTTCTTTCTGGTCTTCCTTGTTGTCTCCTTGCCCTATTATCCTATTCTCCTGCTCCCCTGTAATCATGCCTTGTGTACTATCCCTCTCCCTACTGTGCTGATCTTGTTGCCTATGTCGCTCTTCCTCTCCTAACACTTTCTCCCCTGATGTTTGTAAATATTCTTTAAAAAATCTCTCTGCTTTGGCTACTGTGTCCAGCCTCTGCTTTTGTTGCATCAAAAAATCCATAACCCTTTTGGGCATCAACCATTTAAAATTCACCTCTTTATCAATTCATGTGTTAAAAATTGGTAATCTTTTCTTTTATCCCTCACTCTTTTCCAGATCTGTTTTAGTATTCTTAACTCCCTTCCTTTATATTCCAGTGACTCATCCCTTACTTTCTGCAGTATGTCATTCCTTATTTTATTTTTTTTGAATCTTATGTACTTCTCTAGGCAAGTTATTTCTCATTGCAAAATGAGTATGTGCCCTAAAAATCTCATCAATTTCACCCACTATTTTATCCTCCATCACCTGCAATGTCCTTGCTAATAGTCCACTTATTATATCTGCTAAATTCTCCCCTTTTTTCCCCACTATGTTCTGGAATCTGAGAAAGAAGTCAGCTTTATCCATTTCCAACATCACTATGGTTCTATCCTTTTCCTGCTCCATGGATTGTACCCTATAATCCATCTCTCCTACCCTTCTCAAGTTGCTCAGTCTTTTCTTCAATCTGTTGCATTTGTTGTTCACTTTTCTCCATTTTTTCTTGGAGTTTCTCCATCTTCTCACTCATTTTGCCTATCTCATTTTTCACTTCCTTAACATCACTTTTCATGTCATTTATCTCATTCCTCACCTCCTTTATCTCTGTTTGAAGGGTTAGCTTTATGGAGTCCATATGTGCCATTGGCGTTTGCATCATTGACGTTATCTCACTTTGTGATGGTTTTCCTTTTTCTTTTCGGAGCATTGTTTTAATAGAACGTTGTCCTCCAGGACTTGATCCCGTAGGCATTGTGGTTGATGCTGCTGCTGCTATTGCTTTCCTAGACATTTTGAACAAGCTCAAGATGTTTAAATGTGTAGAGAGATTCTGCATTCAATCTCTGGAATTAAAGTAACTATTGTCCTTGTAGTAAGGGAGTCCAAAATGCCACTCCAATTATTTTGTAACTCAGTTTTTTTCTCAACTTTCTTTTAATTTCTTTTTTTGTGTGTGTGGTTCTTTCTGTAATTCTGATTCTAATCTTTGTATTCTTCCTCTAGCATTTTCTTATTTTGTTTCTTATTATTATTTTTCTTCCCCATATAAGTTGTAACTAGTCTCCGGATATACGTATCCCATACTGCATATGGGATACGCAGTATCCCATACAGTTTGCAGGGAAGTTTCTCCATTCCTGTTCTCTTTGAAGAAAAAGTCCAGTTCTTTTCCCATATTTTGTATAAATTCTTTATTTTGTAATATCGCTTGATTCAATGTCCATCTCAGTTTTCTTTTTTTCCTTTCTAAGTTGATGAATCAATTTATTCTCTTTTTCCTTTTTTAATTTATATGCCAACCATCTTCCAGGTTTATTTGCATTCTCAAAAATGTTTTGTTTAGCTCCCTTAATTTTCTGCGCTAACTCCTCTTTTTCCAACAAGTTCAACTTGTGCCTTTTTAAGTCCATTTGATTTTTTGTCTCTTTTTTGTGGGGGTTCCTTTGTAGTTCTCTCTCTAAACTTTTATATTCTTCCTCTAAAGTTATCTTTGCTTGCTTTCATTTATGATTTCTCTTTGCAACATATGTCATAATCAGTCCTCTTATGCATGCTTTAGCAGTGTCCCAAACATTTTGTGTTGATGTATATTCATTGTTCTCTTTAAAAAAGAAATCTATTTCTCTCTCCATCAATTGAACAAAGTCTTTTTCCTGGAGTATAGTTTGATTCATTGTCCATCTTGATCTCTTTCTTTTCCCTTTCCACGTTACTGTTATTGGGTTGTGTTCCACCCATGTGCTTGATTCAATATGTATTTCTTGTATATTGTTTATTAGTTCAGCTGAAATCCACATCGTATCAATTCTGGACCACGATAAATGTCTATTTGAATAAAATGTATATTGTCTTTTCTCCAGATATCTTTCTCACCATCCATCCTGGATCCCCAATTCATCTACCATTGTGGAGAATGCCTTTGGAAGTATTTTCCTATCTTTCTTATTTGTAACACCTGTATTATAGTCCAATCTCATGTCTACAATTGCATTAAAATCACCCAATATACATATGTTTTCATATTCTAATTCAATTATTTTCTTATGTAATTTCCTGTAAAAGTCCTCTTGTTTGGTATTTGGGGCATAAATTGCTAACAAAAGTAATTGTCTTCCACTCACTGTTACATCCACCATCAAAATTCATCCTTCCTCATCTGTATAAATTTGTTTAGATTTCACTGTGTCCTTAATATATAGAACTACACCTCTATTTATTTTACTCTGTTGTGCCAAAGAAGTATATAATTTCCCAAGTTTCCAATGATCCAGTAATTCGTTGTGGTTTTTTTAATATACACTTCTTGCAAACAAATTATATCCAATTTTAACTTCTGTAACTTATTAAAAAGTCCTTTTCCTTTTTATTACTGAATTTAGTCCATTTATATTAATTGATATCCATCTTATTTCTTCTTTCATGGTTACTTATATTTAGGTTTTGTGGCTCTGGTCATTCTCGTCTCCCTTGGTTCTTTAAGGTCTTTAGGTCTCACTCCCTCTGTAGCCACTCTTTGTTGTGTCTCCCTCTCTTCTAATGGTTCCCCTTCTTTATCCTGATCTTTCTCATCTGCTCCTTCTCCCCCATATGGTTGTAAATACTTGTAATAGAATGCCTCTGCTTTCTCCATAGTGTCAAGTCTGTGTCTTTCTTGCATCCATGTAACTAAAACTCCCTCAGGAATCAACCATCTAAAGTTTACCTCATGTTTTATTAATTGTTTTGTTAAGAACTGGTAATCTCTCCTTTTGTCCCTAATTCTTTTCTTGTATTTGCTTCAAAACTCCTATTTCCTTCTCTTTATATTTTAGTGACTCCTTTCTCATTCTCTGTAAAATTTCATTTCTTGTCAATTTTTTTGTAAATCTGATATGTACCTCTCTAGGTAACTTGTGTCTCATAGCATATCTGGTATGAACCCTAAAATGGATTTTTGCCAAAGAGACAGATTAGGGACAATATGAGGACAGTTTTGAATGTTGAATGTCCTGGAATACTATGAGACACACTCAGAGAAACAGTTGGCTTTGGTCTTCTTGGATGCACAGAAGGCTTTTGGCAATGTGAACTGGCAATTTATGATACAGTCATGGAATTTGGTGATAGATTTATTAAAACGATTGAGATGATTTACTTTGGACAAACTGCAAGAATAATGTTGAATGGAGAAATGACAGATAAGATTAACATTCAAAAGGGTACAAGGCAAGGGTGCCCACTGTCACCATTACTAGACTAGACTATACTAAACATCACTAGAGGTTTTGAATTGAAAGATTAGACAAGATAAAGAAATAAAGGGTTTGCAAATAAAAAAGGAAGAGTATAAGCTACAAGCATTTGCTGATGATTTATTTTAGAAGATCCAAAAGAAACAGGATCCAGACTGATGGAAAAAATAGAGGAATATGGGGAAGTAGCAGGTCTAAAAATAAATAGAGAAAAAACTAAGATAATTGTGAAAAATATCTCCAAGAAACAGAGGAAGGAATTAACAGACAAATTAGGAATACAGATTACCAAGAAGGTAATATATTTGGGGATACAATTAATGGCAAGATGTGTAACAATCAGAGATGATAATTATAATAGGTTGGTACAACAAATAAAGATAGATTTAGAAAAATGGAAACATACGCAACTTTCTTTAATGGGAAGAATAGCAATAATTAAAATTAATATCTTACCAAGATTGTTTTATTTGTTCTAAACAATCCGGATAAAGTTAGATTTTTTTTTTGTGGAACTCAACAAAATGGTGTTGAAATACATTTGGCAAGGTAAAAAAGCAAGAATTAACATTGCAGGATGCAAGAATTAGAGGGGGGTTTGGTCTGCCTGATTGGGAATTATATTATCAAACAGCTGGGTTGACATGGTTGAAAGAATGGATTGAATTAAGAAATGCAAGATTGCTAACTCTGGAAGGACTCGATTTACAAACAGGTTGGCATATCTTTTTATGGTATGAGGGAAGTAAAGGGTACGGTTATTTCAAGAGACACTATATAAGAATTCCTTTTTATTGATATGGGAGAGAATCAGAGAACAACATTTTTTGAAAATTCCGGTTTGGCTTTCTAGTATGGAAGCCTTACACATCCTAATATCATAGAAATGGGGAGAATTCTTAGATATAAAGATATTTTAAATGAAAAAGGGGAGCTAAAAACGAACGAGGATATGTTGGAACAAGGAATAGATATTACATGGTTTTTACAGTTGCAAATACAATCGAGATATGAAAAGGATGTTAAACAATATAGATTTTATGAGAACTTGACAGAGTTAGATGAAATTCTGACTGGGAAAGATGAAAATTGATTTAAAAAATTATGATTATTTATTAAAGTATAAAATAGTGGAAGAGCAGGTAAAAGAAACTATGATAGTATAGGCAATTTTTTTTGGATATATGTACAATAGAATTAGAAAAATGGGAGAAATTATGAGAGAAAATTATACATTGACAATGTCAACAGCTTATAAGGAGAACTTATATAAGATGTTTCAGGCCCGGGTACAGCACTGAAACTGCATTGGTCGCACTCATGGATGATCTCTGGCGGGCCCGGGACAGGGGCTCTTC
>JANHJO010280689.1:0-14277 GCA_032468235.1 Pseudoxyrhopus heterurus
TCTCTCTGGGTATGATGGAGATATATCTGCTGAACAAAACTCCACACTGGCGACAGGAAGGGCATCCGGCCAGTAAAAACTCAGCTAGCTTCATTCATCTGCCCAGACTCTACCCCGCAAGGGATTATGGGGTTGTTAAAAGAGGATGATGATGACTACAGTGTTCAATATACGACTTTAATGGTTTGAATAAATTGTCAGCAGCAGCAGGAGACACTGGATTACTGTCAAACTGTTTCTCCCTCGATTAATCTGGATTTCGGCAGCCCCAAATCAGGACATCAAAAAAGAACTATCAGCTGAAATGGGTTTTTTAAATTTAAATTTTAAATTTTAAATGTTGCATGCAGCGTCTATTTCTGTTTGAGGCAGGATTTGCGGTAGGGATCCGTTTCGAGATACTCACACCTTCACTATTTTTGGAGTGTACAGCTTCAAAGGAACAGGTTTCCTCTTGTCACAGACCAATGGGCTATATGGCCCGGGGACATCGAGTTTCTCCAGGACGCTCTGATGCAACTCCTAAATGTCCCAAGATATTTAAAAGGAAAAGTAAGCATGGAAAGATTTCGTGCCAAACAAACAAGGGATAGGGTAGGAGGGATTTTGAGGGTTTTCCCCCCCCAGAGTACAGGTTAGTCCTCGACTTAAAAACAGCGACAACAAAAGTGACAACAAAAAATGTGACTTACGACTGTTTTTCACACTGATGACTGTTGCAGCATCCCTACAGTTACGTGAATAAAATTCGGACGCTTCTGGGTGCACCAATGTTCACCGTTGGAAACTTTTTCCTTGTATTTACAAGAAATATTGGTAGTTCAAGCTTGTCCTGGTAATCCTCAACTTATGACCGCAATGGAGCCCATAATTTATGTCGCTGAGATGTTTGTGAATTGAATTTGATGACCTTTCTTGCCACATTGGTGAAGCAAGCCGCTGCAGTTGTTAAAAAGTTAGCAACACGGTTAAGTTCCACGTTGACTCTGCCTATCAGAAGGTCACAAAAGGGGGATTGCGTGATACCCCCGGGATGCTGCGACCGTCGTAAACATGAGTCAGTTTCCAAGCGCCTGAATTTTGATCCCGTGACAATGGGGATGCTGCAACAGTTGTTAAGTGTGAAAAACGGTCCCGAGTCACTTGTTTCAGTGCCGTTGTAACTTTGAACGGTCACTAAACTAACTGTTGTAAGCCAAGAACTACCTACCTATATTAATGGTTTCTGGGGCTATTTTCTGTGATCGTAGACTGTAGTTCTCAACTACAGGATCCTCCTCCCTCCCCCCCTTACTTGAAGCTGTGCAGGATACTTTGCTGCCTGAAGCACGAGTGAGGAAAGCAGCAACCGGAAAGGCCCCACAATTTCACGGAAGGATGGAAGTTCCCCATAAAGAACGGCGCATCGTTGAACCAGATCCAGAGCCAGAGCCACGCATGACAATCTGCAAAAGACAAGTAGACAGAGGCATGGTTGGCACAGTGGTTAGAAGACAGTACTGAAGGTTGACTCTGCTGACTGCCAGGAGTTCGATCCTGACCGGCTCAAGATTGACTCAGCCCTCCATCTTCCGACATCCGTAAAATGAGGACCCAGATTGTTGGGGGCAAGAGGCTGACTCTGTAAACCGCTTAGAGAGGGCTGTAAAACAGTGTGAAGCGGTATGTAAGTCTGAATGCTATTGCTATATGGCCTGTGCTGTTGAGAGCCAGAAGATGATGCCTTCCTCCCACATGCTGCCGGGCCCTCAATTCTATGGGGCTTGACATTCAGCATTGTCCTTTGGTCTTGCTCCCTCCCCTTGATATCACTCTGACTCCTGGGGTGCTGGGGAGTCTAGTGAGGGTCACATTTTGGGCCCTTCTTTGATGATGATACTCCCTTAAGATCGTGGGAAACTAACTGCCAGCAGCAGCCCCTCTTCCCCCCCCCCACAAATTGTCAGGTTCACGGAGGGAGGGTCCCCCATCTCTCTCCTTAGGGCAAACAGGGAGGGTCCTGACTCATCATTTGCAGCCAATATTAGAAAGATTTTGGATATGACTGTGAAGCAAATTCTAAAATATATACTGATATACAGATTATGGTTTCATGATAAGCAAGTTGAAATACATCTCTGGATGCAGAATTAGATACTTCAGTTTACTTCTATCTTGCAATTGCTCCGCACAGCAACCATTTGGAAATGGCAAATTCCAACACGACCTCTTGTATTTCTACAAAAAGGACGCCGAGGAAAGAGATGAAACTGTTTTGTTTTTTTATCATAAAATCAAAACATTTTCTAACATTTCCCATTACAAAACTGATTTACTTTGTACATCTATAGCTACAACCTCCATCACTTCCAAGTCTGACTGGCGTTTTTAATTGCAGCTTAAGTTTTTATGATGTGTTTTCATAGTATGTCACCCAGATTCACGTTCTGGGAGATGAGCAGCTCTATAAATGTGACAATCAGATAACAACATACCTCAGATGATTCGCTTCTATTTTGCTTTTTCCTTTTGATCTACTTAAAACGTGGAGGGAGATATTTTGTTTTTGCCATGTTTCTGTCCCTGATTTTTCACAGACCACAAGCAGGTTTGAATGTTTTCCTAATGACACAAAAGGAGGCAGCAAAGAATAACCTGAAAGGAAAAAACAGACACAAATGTAAGTTTGCCTCAGAATACTCGTATGCACTCATGCAGACATTGCTCGCTATTTTAAAAATCTATATAAATGTGTCAAACAATTTGGCCACGTGATCAAAATTCAGCTACTGGCTCCTATTTATGATGGCAGCAGTGTCTCCTTTTGTGACCTTCTGGCAAGAAAAGTCAACAGGGAAGCCAGATTCACTTAACAACCATGTTATGAACTTAACAACCCCGGTGATTCACTCAACAAACGTGGCCAGAAATGAGGCAAAACTCACTCAGCACGTTTCCCACTTAGCAATATAAATCCTGGGCTCAATTGTGGTCGTTAAGTCGAGGACCACACCTGTACTGTGTCTTAAGTGGTTATGGTCATGGTGGTGCCAGGAAAGGGTTAAAGGGGGGGGGAGAGAAGAGCAGGCAGGATGCCAGAATCCTACCTTGAGCTTCCTTGTTAGGTATCGCCAGGTGAAGGACTCCTAGGAGAAAATTGACCAATTCTGGGACAAATCTTTGAGCCAGGGATGTGTAGTCCAGGAAGAGACAGCAGACAAACAATCCTTTCACAACGTCTTGTTCGGTTCTTACGGCGCACTACAAAAACAGCCAGAATAGAAAACTTAAGGGACGTGTAAACTCCAGGAAATTGAACTACACAAGAATTCCTGATGGCTACTCATCCCAGGGCGTCCCATGTAGCAGGACATCTGAGGGGCAGCTGGCTGCAAATCCCCACCCCACCTCTGTGGCACAGGCATTGACGCCAGGTGTGACCACACTGGAGGCAGGTGAAGGAGACAATGAAGGTCAGCTGTGGGAGTTATACGTAAATATGAACCCAATGCCAAGGGCTGAATTTTGACAACACAACCAGGTCTCTTAAGGTTGTTTGGCTTGGGCTTGCTGGGTTTTTATTCTTTGCTGATAGTGCTTTTTAAATTGTGTTGTTAGCTGCCCCCAAAATTACATTTGCGAGATTGGCAGCTACACAAATTCATTTAATTAGTCGATCAATACATCGGAAAATGGGAGGACTGGATGAGCAACCTAAAAGGTATCACCTGGCTGAGGCCTAAATCAAATGAAATCCTTGTTAGAGTTTGCCAAATAAAAGTATTAACGAATGTTATTTCGTTTTCATTTTTAAGTGAATGGTTTTGGTCAGGAAAAATGGTGAAAAAGAACCTACCTTTGTAAGTAGCTGGCTCATGTAAATCAATGATGGTGTTACTACCGGATGCCAGAAATCAGAAGTTGGAAAAAGAACGGTAATAATTTTCAAATACAGGAGCTGAAAAATATAAAGGTTGTCCATCATTATTAATGCAATCTCTCCTATGTTTAAAATAAATTTAGGATTTACTTTTGTGGCATCTGTTGCCCTGCGATCATTGGAAGAAAAGACCACAGATCAATGCTGTGCAGGTAGCCCTTAACTTACGACCACAATTAAGCTCAGAATGTCTGTTGCTAAGTGAGAAATTTGTTCAGTGAGTTTCCCCCCATTTTTACAACTTTTCTTGCCATCTTTGTTAAGGGAATCACTGCAGAGATTAAATCAGTCACCTGGTTGTTAAGTGAATCTGGCTTCCCCATTGACTTTGCTTGTCGGAAGGTCGCCAAAGGGGATTATTTATTTATTGAACGTATATTGCCACTTATTCGCCCTTGGTGACTCGAGACGGCTTACAGAATATAAAACCACATTTAAAACAATAAAAACTAACAAAAAGAATCAAATAAATTAATAAAGTACAATATAACAAAATCACCCCCCAACTCCCACCCCTCGGCCCAGCGACAACGCATCACACAAGCTATTTAATAGGCTCCATCCCGCTCTGGGCTCTCCAGGCCTGCTGGCAGAACCAGGTCTTCAGCGCCTTCCAGAAGAGTGTCAGAGTGGGGGCAATTCTGATCTCTGGAGGAATGATGTTCCAGAGAGAGGAAGCCACCACGGAGAAGGCCCTTCTTCTGGGTCCCACCAGGTGTATCTCCCTCGCAACATTCCCTGCCTCCCCGCTCTGATGGGTTGGGTAGAGATGTGACCGGTAAGATGTGGTCCCTCAGATCACCTGGTCCCAAGCCATGAAGGGCTTTAAAGGCTGCCAGCATCAAATTGCACCCGGAAGCAAATCGGCAACCAATTATGTGATCTCGGGACTCTGAGTCCATCATAAATACGAGTCAGTGGCCAAGCGTCTGAATGTAAATCACATGAGCATTGGGGACGCTGCAACAGTCGTGTGAAAAATGATCATAAATCACTTTTTACAATGCCATCGTAACTTTGAAGGTTCACTAAACGAACGGTTGTAAGTCCAGGACTACCTCAAACCGTCCTTGTTTGCCCCAGCTGCCATCTACATAATCAGCATCAGAGGTTTCCACCGGAGCTTGTCTCCATCGTATGCAAGAAAGGAGAATGCCTCCACCACAAGGAGCAATACCTCCTGCCCGCACTTTTTTTTTTTTTGGCAAGACTGGATAAACTTCTGCCTGTTCTGGTGCCGAGACTGAGAACAGCAACATCTCCCTATCTCCCGCCCTCTGATAGACTAAATAGCTAAAATATAATATATATACACACACATACACATACACATACCATGTCCAACTCCGGGAATGTTAGCAGGCCATTTCTTTCTGCGATCTCTTCCATGTTGTGTGTGGCCTCTTGAAGGAGAAGCTTCATATGATCGCCGGCAACTTTAGGAAACATCTGGCAAAGCTCAAAGAGGACGCTGTGAATCCGGAGATGATAAAAGTGTCAGGTTGCGATACAGCTGCACACACACACATACACACACATCTGACCCAAGAAAGGGATGTTCTCCGAGCACAAAATCGATCGGCTTTTAAATCAAGACACTAAGAATGAGCTCTGCATAAATTCAGATGTCAGAAATTGCTTCTCAGTAAAATGTGTCACCCAAGAATCCTGATTATTGTCAACTAGCCTTGTTAAGACTGGGATTTGGGACTCTCAGAAAGGCTGGAGGGAAAAGATTTTCCTTAAAGATCAGAGGGAGCAGAGAAATATCGGAATAGGATTCACATCTTAATACAGGAGAATCTCAAAGTGACTATAAAGATAAAAGCAGACATTTTTCTTTTGGGTTTAATGGATTAAAAAAAAAAAACTGGGACTTTGATGTTATGTATGTTGATGGCAGCAAGATTATTTAATGCACAAAAATGGAAGGATGCTTCGATGCTCACAATGGATGAATTGGTTGCAAACTCCTAATGGGAGTTAGCAGAGAGGGCTAAATTGACTGCTTTGATTAAAGAAAAAGAAAAAAAAATACACAATTACTTTTGTTTCTACTTGGAAACCGGTACTGGACTTTGTGCTCAGGGTGGAAAAAAAAATGAAACTTTGATTTTGGGTTTTACCAATCAGGCTAGGTTTGTTGTTATAGAAAAGACTAGTTTATATTACTACGTAAAAGTGAAATGTTGAGGCTTGATGCTATTATCTTATTCTACTGCACCAAAGGGAGTCAGAAGTCAACGCCTTTTTTCTTCTTTTTTCCCTTCTTTTCTACACTTTTCCCTTCCATTTTCTATTATTTCCTTTTGTATTTTAAATTATAAATTAATTTTAAAAAAATCAGGGGAATTGTACCCTGCTAATTTCTCCACCCCCTTCTATCCATAGAGGTGGTCCTCCCTTAATGGCAGTAATTGGGACTGGAATTTCCATTAAGAAAGCAGTCGTTAAGCAAAACACCATGCGACCACGCTCATTAGTGACCGCAGTTCGGATAGCGGTTATTAGGCAAGGACTTCACACTTCTCCTGACTTGCTGGGCTTGCCTGCTTCAACTCCCTCCGTCTCTACTCTTTTGGTTCCACTACGAAGGCCTTGGGAAGGGTCTCCTCAGAAGGAGGTCGAAGAAGGTGGTGAAAGGAGTCAGCTGGGGATGGCAGAGGTGAGCAGTAAAGGGCAGAGTTGGGGAGGGAAGGAGTCTCAGCTGCTGAAGGGAGCCCAGCTGCAAAGGAGGCAGCAGGACAGAGCCAGCATGTCCCACAAAGGAGGAGAAGCATAAGATCCTTCATGAGGCTAGACAACATGAAGCTCTAAGCAATTATCTTTATCAAATGAAGGAGGATCTACCCATGTCTATGGCTAATGTTGCCTGGTCCAATCTGGGTCAGTCACTGGGACAAAGGTTTAGTCTTCTGAATGAACAAGGACATATGTTCAATTTTGCGGCTACTAAGATTGTTGGATGAGCAGGGACAAAAACAGCCAGGGAAGTAATAGAAGCCTGGGAAACGGGCCCTTTCATCAGTCAACAGGAGGGCTGAATTATCCTCAGCTTATCAAGTACTTAGGAGGCGAAGGCTCGGCAGCACAAGGAAACAACAGCCAACAATTTAATAGCCAGCCATCCACACCCCAATCAACAACTAAGAAACCACACACTATAGGCACCACATAAATACCACACACAGAACAGTCCAAAGCACACAATCTGCTAGAGCGAAGTTCCCTGAAGATGGGCTCCAGCATGAGTCTGAAAGCTCAGAAGACAAAACCTCTGGTTCCGGTGACCGATCCAGATTGTATCCTGCAATTATTTCTATCTAGCCAGGTGTTCTGGTGCTGCTTTCCTCTCCGCGTCACCCTCCCCAACACCCCACTGATCTTATCTCAACAAGAGCAGTGACCCAACTGATACTGACTGTTGTATGGGCTGGGCTGGAAGAATTCTAAAACAAGCAACACAATCACAACCTCAAGCAGCCCAGTTACAGCGCTTGGAAGATGCTGATTCAAAGGAACAAGTTCCATCTTGGCTGCAAAACTCTTGCATATTTTGCATTCAGCTTGGCACAATCCAACAGCTGAACTCCCTACGCGTCAGGTGCCATACTCACACGACCAGCTTGTCAATGGTTTTCAGTTTTGGCGGCTCCTCACGAGCCAACTCTCCAATGTACTCCACAAGGAATCCAAATAGTTTCTGTGGAATGTAATTTTTAACGTTACTAACAAATGAGGTCCCCCAATCACTGCATTTCAACACCAAATGCCCTCCTGTGCTCTTTGATTATTACACATGACGGCAAAAACTCACTTCTAACTTTGCTTTGTTTCCTACGGCGAGACTGGGATGGTTCGTCTTCCGAATTCTCTGTACGATGTCCATTTGTTCTTCTGTAGTTCTTCCCAACAGTAAAGACTGAAGCTGCTCGTACGATTCAGGTGCTATTCAAACAGTGAAAAATGTTGGGGGAATTTGAGGAGTTATTTCAGAAAGTACTTTAAAATGACCATCCAGTTTAAAACATGGAACAAGCACTAACTTGAATACTACAAGAAATACCCATGAAAAAGCAGCTCCGTTTCTATCACTGCTTGAGACACAAAACATTGTACTTTGTATATTTAAGTGAATGAACATTATCTACAATAGAGATCTCCGAATGTTTTAAGACTCGTGGGCTTCAATTCCCAGAATTCCTGGGCTGAGGAATTCTGAGAGTTGAAGTTCACAAGTCTTAAAAGTGGCCAAGTTTAGAGACACTCTCCCTCCCCCGATCTACACAAAGTGAGAAGAGAATGCTAGGGCAGAAAACTCCAGCTGAACAGAGGTGATAGGATAGCACAGAACACAGCGTAAAACGTTGCCACTAAAATAATTCATTTTAATGTTCCACTGAACAGGGGATCAAACTATTACCCAGTGGCTTTTCAGAAGCAGTGCTCTTTTATAAGGTAGGATGCCCCGATCTGGATCCAGCCCTTGGCAAGGATCCAACCAGCACAGGGCAAAGGGCAGCTTCTACTTTCAAAAATGAGCAGTGAGCCGTGGTGTTGCAGTGGCTAGAAAGCAGTATTGCAGGCTAACTCTGCCAATTGCCAGCAGTTTGATTCTGACCAACTTCTAGGTTGATTCAGCCTTCTATCCTTCCCAGGTCAGTCAAATGAGGACCCAGAAATTTTGGGGGGCAAGAGGCTGATCTGTAAGCCGCTTAAACAGGGCTGTAAAAGCTCTGTGAAGTGGTATATAAGTCTAAGAGCTACTGCTAGTCCTTCCTTCCTTCCTTTCCTTCCTTCCTTTCTTCCTTGGTGGCACACTAGTTGGAATGCAGTATTACAGGCTGATTCTGCCGTCTGCCAGCAGTTCGATCCTGACACGTTCGAGGTTGACTCAGCCTTCCATCTGTCTGAGGTGGGTAAAACAAGGACCCAGACTGTTGGGGGCAAGAGGCTGACTCTATAAACTACTTAGAGAGGGCTGTAAAAGCACTGTGAAGCAGGATATAAGTCTAAGTCTTATTGCTATTTAAAAAGTCTCTGCATCTGCTTAGGCTGCCCAGAGCCTAACCGACTGTGGTGGAATAGAAGTAGAACAGGCAAACAATACTGAACAATATTCAATCTTGTGGACAAACTGCAGGCTTGTGGTTCTAGACCCCGCTCACCCTTCTGTTTTTTTCATGGACTGAAGTTGGGGCTGTGGAGGAAGGTTTGTTGGCCTTCTCTTGGGGCTGCTGTTCCTCTCCCAGTTTTAAGGTTGTGATTTCACAATTTGCTTTGTATTATTTATAGAGTTGTGGATTTAACATTCCCGGAGCCTTCTGGTCAGGGCAGCAAAAATAAAATGATTGTTTTTTTTTCTTACCAGCAAACAAATACGGCAACTCCAGCTGGGCTGTCTCTTTATCTCTGAGGGTGTTTGGTTCCTTGATTTTCTTTTGGCTTTTTGAAAACCTCTTCTCCAGGACTGTCTCTTCATCAGCGTCATGTTCGGAGAGATCATTAACACTTTCGGTGTCAGACTCTTCTTCGCTTTCTTTATTCTCACTGTCCTCTCCATCTTCATCATTCTTGTCATTCTACGAAGCAACAGTGATCGATTAGATAGCCTGGGCTTTAAAACAGATCAGTTACTAATCAGACAAACAACTTTGCTGTACTCTGGGGGGATCCTAGACATGCCTAGCCAATGAGGGGAAGACAGGCGTGATCCATTAGAGCCATGGTGCCCAATCTATTTTGCACCAGGGACCGGTTTCATGGAAAATAATTTTTCTGGGGCCAGGATGGGGGGGGGGATGGTTTTGTGCACAAACTTGATCCTGTGCACGTGCAGATAAAGCTTCACTTGCTCGCCCACCAGATGTGCGACCCACTTCCTAATAGGCCATGGACCGCTCCTGGTCTGTGATTCAGGGGTTCAAGAGCTTCAGATGGGAGTTCTGGATCAAGACTCCTCATGGCTTTTCTGGTGATCGACTCTACCCACAATCCAGGGAAGCCACTTTTTCACAAGAGTGCATTTGTGTGTTACAACAACAACTGTCTGGATTCCCTGTGGCTGGGAATTCTGGGATTTGACAGCTTAAAACCTTGAGTGGTGACCTGATATGGTGCTGAAACCAGATGGGATGCCTGATCCAACTTATCTGGAAAGTGAAAGGGTAGGAGGGAAGGCTGTGATGTAGCAACAAGAAAGCAGGATCCCTAAGCCCCCTTAAGAAGACTCCTTAGGAAGACCCACCAGGCTCCAGATTAATAGCAATAGCACTTATCACAGTCCTCTCTAAGTGGTAAACAAACTCAGCATCTTGTCCCCAACAATCTGGGTTCTCATTTTCCCGAACTTGGAAGGATAGAAGGCCGAGTCAATCTTGAGCTAGCAGGATCAAACTGCTGGCAGTGCGCAGAGTTAGCCTGCAATACTGCATTCTAATCACTGGGAAGGAAGGAAGGAAGGAAGGACTAGCAATAGGACTTAGACTTATATACCACTTCACAATGCTTTACAGCCCTCTCTAAGCGGTTTACAGAGTCAGCCTCTTGACCCAACAATCTGGGTCCTCATTTTACCGACCTGGGAAGGATGGAAGGCTGAATCAACCTTGAGCCAGTCAGGATCAAACTGCTGGCCGCGAACAGAGTTAGCCTGCAGTATTGCATTCTAACCACCACGACTCTTGCCAATGTTAAACTGGGCCTTTGCAATTTGCCCTGATCATTCAGGGATGGGCACAATATTTTGTGCCAGGAGGCTGTGAGTTCGATTCTAGATCGAGGCAGATATTTCTCTCTCTGGGCACACTGAGAATATATCTACTGAATAAAACTCCACATTGGCGACAGGAAGGGCATCTGGCCAGTAAACACTCCGCTTCATTTAGTTGCCCAGACTCCACCCCGGAAGGGATTATGGGGTTGTTAAAAAAAAGAGGATGGTAAAAGGATGAAAGGCATACACCATAGGACAGCAAGAGTCGGTCATCTTTGGTCAGGAGAAACCCGTCTGCCAAATCGTCAGCTGATAGGTGCTTCGGTTTCTTGCTGCTGTCCTTTTGTTCTTCTCCTTTCATTCGACGTAAGCGGTCAGCCTGCATGGAAAGGAGATCCCAGGAAATACGGTCAGCCCTAAGTGGCTGGATCACAATGGCCTCCGACAGAGCCACGAGGAAGACTCGTCAGGTGTTGGCCATCGGAAAAATCCCTTAAAAATGTAAATGCTACAAATCCTCTTTTTAGGTACACTACCTCTTGATTCCCAACATGGATCTCTACCAAATACAACACTGTGGGGAATTTAACTGTAGCATAATTCAGTTAGCAAAAAAAGTGTTTTTTCCATAGTTTTTCATTTTTTAAATCCCCAGTTTAGGTTTAATTTCTGTTACTTGGGCTCAATATGAATAAATTAAATTTTGAGTCAGATCTAAATAGAAGAGGGGTGGATCCAGAATGGGGGCTGAAATCCTAGGCAGCCAAACCACACACCCCATTCCATAACGTAAAGGGGTCAGTCAGACTAACTCAAGGCCCGGAGAAGAGCCAGTTTTCAAGACTCCTTTGAAGCCAGGTAACATGGCCCTCTTAACTGCAAGTAACACAAGATTGCCAAAGGCAGCTGTGGCTGTCGAACAAGTTTTAGCTGTTCTCAGACTGCCCAGACTAACAAACAACAATTACTGATTACCCTGGTTTTTCCTTTTATGAACAGGACAATCCTGCATTAGTAGTGCAATGCTATACAGACAAAAATAGGCCTAAATACAGTTGTTGAAAGAACGTCAAGATTAACTAGGCCGCAAGTATATATTATACCTCTAATTGCTGGAGTTTCTCTTGCTCTTCTTTTGCCAGTTCTTCTTCAGTTTTCATCCTATCCGAGGGTTGCGTCTTCATTTCAAATCCGAGCTCTCTAACCAGCACATCATATTCATCTAGCTGCAAAATTCAATAAATGCGCAATCAATGTAGCTCTTGGGATGGCAGTGTATCAAACAGAACGAACTTTGGTGAGCAGAAAATCAAAATAAACGCTGCAATTCATTCACTCAAAACATTTTATTCCATGTTAAATATGGTAAGCATTTGATTCTAGCAATACATTTAGTATTTCTCCCCCTTTCATCACATTAGAGATCACATATCTTTTTTGTAATGTGGTGACCAAAACTGGATGCAATATTCCAGGTATGGCCTTACTAAGGACTTATAAAGCAGTACTGGTATTTCATCTGATTTTGATTCTATGCCTTTGTTTATATAACCAAGGATTGTATTAGCTTTTTTGGCTGCTGCTGCACATGGCCGGCTCATGTTTAAGTCATCGTCCACTAGAACTCCAACAGTAACTCTCACAGTTACTGTTTTTGAGCTGACAAAAAGAAACATCTTTTAGTCTCTTTACAGTAGAAAAAGAGAAACATCTCCCGATTAATAGATATTCCCCAAATAATTAGGAAAGAGAGTGGAGCACAAGATGATGTCATTACCTAGATTAGAAATGACCCATGTATATAATTTGACATAAACATAACAATTATACTAAGAACACAAGATTGTTTTATAAAACAACTTCTAAGAGTCTTTCCACAGGGAAGTTCCTTGTTGCTGAAGATGGTGAAGAAATGACTCCGTTTTTCCAGGACAGTTAGCAAAAAGCACACTTATTCGCAAATAGCTTTGTTCCTAAATTAGGGGGACACAGATAAACAAGCTCACCTTGGGTTTTTCTTGAACTTGACTTTGTGTCTCTAACTTGGAAGACCTCTGCAATAAGAGGGCTTGGATCTCTTTCCAATCGTTGTTAAGCTTTTCTGTAAGTTCCAGAGTATTTTCCCTCTGAGCCTGTCGCTCTTTCTTTAAAAAAGAAAAGGGGGGAAGGATAATCATTGCCCGGAGTCCTTCGGGAGTGGGGCGGAATATAAATATCAACAATAAATAAATAAATAAATCATATTATTGCTATCCTGTACAATAGGTGCCTAATCTAAATGCTCTTTTTTGTATTCAAATAAGTAGAGAATTCAAAAGAAAAGCAGACAATTACAAATACGTATGCAAATAAATTACATCTATAATATTTCACCCCAAAAACCTGCTAGAAATCAATACACCCTAAGAAACTGAATCAAGACTTAGAGATAACTGTAGCTAAGGATGGAATTTACATCCATTTCTTTTGTTCTATCAAAACATATGCCTTAGAAAATATTGACAGCAAACAGCAAGATTCTGTTTCTTCTGACAGATTAAGAGAAAGTGAATTTCTAAGGCTTTAGTTGAGCAATGCATTCTGTGAAATTTAAAAAAATAGTTCAGTTTGGTTTACATGTATTTGTGCAGTACTCCACCATAGTACTCAGTTGAAAATTATTGGGTTAAAGTGATATGAAAATACAATAATTTTACCTGACTCATAGATATTAGAGCCTCCATTTTATCTTTTTTTCCTATTTTGGTAGTTTCAATGGGCTTTCTTTTTGCTTTAACTTCCCATCAGATTTATTTTCTAGCTCTCCTCTTGAGACAATAAACTGGAGATGTATGAAGAAGTAGAAGTTTATATTTGATCATTCAGGATAAAAATCCCTTTGTGGCCACATGGCATTGCCTTTGTGCTTGATAGAAAACAATATTTTGACTTTTACTGAATCAAAATGTAGCAATGGCAGATTTTTTAAATATATTTTTACATTTAGAGAAAGATAATAATAATATTGAAAAGTAAGTCCAAGCTTGCCTCCTTCTTTCTACAGCTGCTTAATTTTACAAATTACTTTAGATATTAAAATGATCTGATATTCCCTGAACAGTTTTTCTTCTTGACAACAAAGCAGTTCTCGAATCCGTCTGCTCTTTCAGCCGCCGACAAAAGACCCTCAGGCGAATCAGCTGATAGGAAAACTTTATTCGGTGCTTTAACAGCATGACAGCAGCAGTATGAACGAATGGAAATACCCACCAAGACAGTGCTGGTTTAAACGTCACCCAGCGCATTATATACAGTTCATGTCCCGCCCAGTGCTCCTCCCCACCACCACTCCCTTTTCCCCATATGTTGTTCATATTCCTGTTTCGTGATTATGGTTTCATCACAGTTCTCGTGTAATCCTTACATTCCTTCATGTATGACTTATTGTTTCAAGCGATAATGGCAGCATCACTCAGCTGGTTTACAGAGGGAGGCAGAGTCTTCTCCGGTGAGGTGGGTGTTTATGCCACTCTCATATGTCGGCCCAGGTAGGGGTCGACAGGCGGCTTCCCTTACCAGATGCCCATCTGTAAGACAATGGGACACTGTTAGAGAGGGGGCTTTGGTTTTTTTGGGTTCTGTTTATGGAACCGTCGTACTAGTC
>JANHJO010282957.1:0-14263 GCA_032468235.1 Pseudoxyrhopus heterurus
ACAGAACAGATGAGCAAGACCCTTGCTAAAGTTAGCGCTGAGTTAACATCACTCAGAGCGCTGTATATACTTTACACACACCCCGCCCTAAACCCGCCCATAAACCACACCCAGCCCGTGCTCCTAGCCTATGTGTCTCTAATCTAAGGTGGTTTAACTATATGAAACTACGGTCGCAGCTGGCTTCTCTTTGCAGCTCTTCTGGGCGGTTCAGCCATAATACAGTTGGGAGGTGAGATCGCTCTATGGCTCCGGGTGTCAGCTGGTTACATTTAATTTAGCATCTCTCTGTGTGTGTCGACTCCCGTAGGGGGTCGACATGTGGCTCCCCCTACCAGATGCCCATCTGAAAGAACAACAGGACAAGGTTAGTGAGGGGGTTTAGGCTTTGTGGGGTTTTCCGTGTGGAACCGGGTCACTAGCCGTGGTGCTCTGACATTCTGATAGTCTACCCACAATGTGTCAGTGAGCGGGAACCCCTTCCATTTAATTAAATACTGTAACCAACCCCCCCGTATTCTGGCATCCAGTATTCCGCTAACTTCATAATGATCTCCTTTAACTGGTTTGGGTGTTATTGTGGGGGGTATTTGTTCCACTGGTTTTAACAAACTTGCATGGAATACCGGATGGATCTTTCTTAACATAGAGGGGAGTTTTAGTTTGACTGTGACTGGATTTACCACTTGTATAATTAGGAATGGCCCTATGTATTTCGGGCCCAGCTTTTTACTGGGCACCCTCAATTTTATGTATTTCGTGGACAAATAGACCAAGTCTCCCACGCGGAATGGCTTTTGTTCCATTTGTTTCTTGTCTGCTTGCTGTTTATATTTCACAGCAGCTTTGTGTATCACCAGTTGCACCGTGGACCAGATCTGGGGTAAGGTTTCAGCCCACTCCTTCGGGGTTTTCGGCGTTTCTGGTTCTGCTGGAAATTCGGGAATGGCTGGAAATTCAATACCGCTCACCACCTTGAATGGCGAACAACCCGTGCTAGTGTGCATGGTGTTATTGTAAGCGATCTTGGCAAACAGTAATAGATCAGCCCAGTCTGTTTGTTGATAGGAGATGTAGCTACGTAAATAACATTCCACCATTGCTTTAGCCCTTTCTGCCGCTCCGTTTGTACTGGGGTGGTACGCCGAACTCAGGCCTTGGGTTGAACCAATGAGGTGTATGAAATGTCTCCAGAATTTTGCAGTGAATTGGACTCCCCAGTCAGAGACAATTCAACAGGGAACCCCATGTAGCTGATAAATGTGCTTGATAAACAGCATGGCTAGTTTCTTAGCTGATGGTATCGTAGCGCAGGGGATGAAATGGGTCTGCTTCGAAAATAAGTCAATAACAGTCCATATGACTGTGTATCCTTTACTGGTGGAAGGTCGATGATAAAATCCATGGCCAGTTCCTCCCAGGGCCTTGAAGGATCCGCCACCTGGTTTTCCTGGCTTTGTTTTTGTCATGGCACACACGCTACACGCTCTGATATATTCCTCAATGTCGTGTCTCATATGTGGCCACCAGAATTGCCGCTTTACCAGGTGTAGCATTTTTACAAAACTGAAGTGCCCAGCCGGTTTCTGGTCGTGGCATTGTTGCAGTATTTTGGAGCGAAGAGACTCTGGCACATATATTCTGTCCTTTCGTCATGCTAATTCGTCACGGACCATTATTTGGAGTCTGTTCTCCATAAACCAGGGATCGGACTTTAACGCGCTTTTCAGATCCTGCAAAATGTCTATGCCGCATGCTTTCGACGCCGACTGATCGGGTGGTATGAGAGCCTGAAACACATCCTCTCGTTGCGACTTGAATTGCGGCTTCCTTGAGACCGCATCTGCCAGGAAGTTTCTTCCTGCAGGTATATATTTCAGGACAAAGTTGAAACGCTGGAAGTACTGCGCCCACCTAACCTGTTTTGGTGATAGTCATTTCGCCGTCTGCAACGCTTCCAGGTTTTTGTAGTCTGTATAGATGTCGAACGGAATGCGTGGCCCCTCCAGAAGGTGATGCCATGTTACCAATGCCCATCTAACCATGAATGCCTCTTTTTCCCAGATCGGCCAGTTCCTTTCCATCGTCGTTAGTTTTTTTGACATGTATGAGCAGGGTGGTAACTGGCCGTGCTTGTTTGCTTGGAGTAGTACTGCCCCAACAGGCACGTTGCTGGCGTCAGCATGGACAATGAATTTTTCCTCGAGGTTAGGGTATTTTAACACGGGTTCTCGAGAAAACAATCCTTTCAATTCCTTGAACGCCTTTTGACACTCTGACGTCCAGGTCAGTGGTTGAGTCAGTTTCAGGGGTGTCGCTCTCTGCCTTGTCTTCAATAAGTCCGTAATCGGCAATGCTACCCATGCGAATGAGGGGATAAACTGCCGGTAAAAATTTGCGAAGCCCAAAAAAACTTTGCAGTTGTTTCCACATTTTGGGGCTTTGCCAGTCTGTAACGGCCTTTACTCTTGCTGGATCCATTTCTATACCCTCACCGGAGATCTGATAATCCAGGTAATCGAGGCGGGTTTGATGGAATGTGCACTTTGATGACTTGAAGTATAACTTCTTGTCCCATAGCTTCTGCAACATGGTTCTGACCAGTTTGATATGTTCCTCCCATGTCGGGGTGTATATGAGGATGTCATCGAGATATACTAGCACCCCCTTATACAAATGGTCCCTTAACACCTCGTTGATGAGCTGCATAAAAACAGCTGGGGCTCCTTTGAGACCAAATGGCATGACCCGGAACTGATAACTGCCCAGAGGGCAGTTGAAGGTTGTCTTCCATTCATCTTCTTCTTTGACCCTCACCCGATAGTATGCCTCCCATAGGTCTAGCTTGGTGAAATACCGACCCGTCGACAAAACGGCTAACATGTCGGCCATCAGGGGTAGAGGGTAGACGTTCTCCTTGCACACTACATTTAGGCCCCGGAAATTGATGCACAGCCTGAGTCCACCGTCCTTCTTCTCTTGGAACAGCACTGGAGCCGCTATTTTTGCCCGTCCCTGCTTTATGAACCCCCTGGCTAGATTCTTCTTTATATATTCCCTCATCGCGCTCATTTCGGGTTGGGTCATAGAATACATTCATGGTTTTGGTAGGATAGCCCCAGGCATTATCTCAATTGCGCAATCCATCAGCCGATGAGGCAATAGAGCGTCATAGTCGCCCTCGCTGAAAACCCCAGCTAACTCAATATACTCCAACGGTATGAGAGATTGTTCTTTCCCTTCACAACGGTTAGCCTCTTGTTTCCATTTGGTTCTAGGTCCTACCTGACTCGCTGGGGCCGTTCCAGAAACTAATCGCAGGTCCTGCCAAATGACAGGACCCCACTTGTCAAGCCACGATAGTCTTAGAATTATTGGGTCCACCATTTTCGGAACCACGATGAATCGTAAGAGTTCCAAATGAGTACCTATCTGCAACTGTAAGGGTTCTGTCATATGCGTAGCCGGACCACCCCCCCAACAGTGAGCCATCCATTTGTTCAAAATTGATGGGTTGGGTCAGCGCTACCTGTTTCACCCCCAAGAGTTCCACCACATGCTTGCTAAGTAAGCAGCGGGTACTGCCTGTATCAATTAGTGCATTGTACATTCCAGATGTGGGGGTTCCCACCACCCGTATTGTGACCTGTATCAAAAACGGACTAATCGGGGCACTCACCATTCGGTCTTCCCCTTCGTCACTGTCATAGGTGCTTATCGGGGCTTGTGCTGTTGCCGTCGCTTCTGACACACCTGACAGCTCTGATTCTGACTCTGCCCTGGCTGGATGTGCTAGCCCCCTTCGCAACCATTCAGATGGCTTGACCGTTTTGGGGGTCTTTCTTGACGACTCGATGCTCGACACCTGAGGTGTGGTCGAACCACTATCCCCGGGGATTGGGTTCGTGCAGTCCGCTGCACGGTGGCCTAATTTGTTGCATCGAAAAAATCTCATAGGTGGACAGGTGCTGGGTAGGACAGGCCTGTTGACTAGGGGGCCGGCTGGCCCAACCCCAGGTCTACTGGGTGGTTTCTTCAGCGGTGAGGTCAAATACCCTCCCTGCTCCTTGAAGAGCCTCAACCCAGCATCCAATTCTACCGCTGCCCTATACCAGTCAGATAACTTTGCCGGTAAACCACAGTATAGGCACACCTGCTATAAGTCGCAGTCAAGGCTTGCCTTGAAATGATAGACCAACAATCGTTCTGGCCAAGAGTGCAAATGTCCAGCCACCTTTTTGAACTTGGCCACATAATCCTTGGCCGTACAGCCCTGTTGTCGTAAGGTTAATAAGTCCCCTTCTGCCTGCTGTTCCCAAGTGCCATCCTCAAAGCGGGCTCGCAGGGCCTCCAGGAACAGCCCCACTGATACCAGTTCTCGAGCCCAATCTTGGTGGAGAGTAGCCACCCAATCCGCCGCCTCCCCTACCAGTACCGTTGTGATAGCCACTACCGTAGCCCACTCCGAGGGGTAGGTGTGACCATAGCAATCCAAATAGCTTATCACCTGACTGAGGAATAAGGCAGTTCTTCCCGAATTGCCATCAAACGTTGCTGGTATAGGGGGAGGACACCACGTGCTGGGAAGCCAGGCTGGCCCAGGGGAGGAGGACAATATCCCCCCAGCCTTGAGGTCCAGTCTGGCCAGACACACCTGGTGGATCCCTGCATCCCAGCAGGGCCTCGGTATTCCGGGGTTGTCCCTGTGCCCCGTAGAGAGGTGGCAGGAGACGTGGGGAGGGCTGCATAAGGTCTGCTAAGGAGGTGGGCAGATTGTCCGCATGACCGCTTCCCGTCTTGGTATTCCCCGGTATGCCTGTCAGCGTGCCTCTAGGTCCGCAGCTGTAGGTCTTCCGTGCCGGCAGCCATCGCCCCCTGCATCTCGCCTGTTTGTATGTCAGTTCACCAAAGCGCTCTCTCAGAATCTCCATGGTGGAACTGCCAGGTTGTGTGGAGCAGCTCCCCTCTCCATCATCCTCCCCCATCCATCTGCGTTCCTGCCATTCCCACCACTGTTTTTCTTGGGGGGAGGACTTAAGCCCCGTCGAGCCAGCCCACCAATCCTCGATCCCAGAAACGCAATGGTTCTCCCCCCGTTGGCCCCTGTTAATGCCACGGGTGCTCGAACGTCGCCTTGTGGCTTTGGCACCTTGGCATGGACCACCTGGTCCTCCATTGGCTCCTCCTCTTGCTGGGAGCCCCGCCCCACCATCCGCAGCGACAACACCACCTTCCTCCACGCTATCGTGCCCTGTTTCTCGCTCAGCCGAGCCATCACAGTCTTCCGCGTCTCCCATCCTGAAGACGTTCTCTTGTAAGACAAGGTAAAGAAGGTAGCGCTAACTTTCTCTCAGTGCTGCCTGCTCTCCCCAGCATCTGACAAAAAGAAACCGTAGAAACCGTTGCAGGTACTCACAGAGAGCTTTATTTGTTCACAGAATCGTGGAGGAAACAGAACAGATGAACAAGACCCTTGCTAAAGTTAGCGCTGAGTTAACATCACTCAGAGCACTGTAAATATGCTTTACACACACCCCGCCCCAACCCCACCCATAAACCACACCCAGCCCGTGCTCCTAGCCTACGTGTCTCTAATCTAAGGTGGTTTAACTATATGAAACTATGGTGGCAGCTGGCTTCTCTTTGCAGCTCTTCTGGGCAGTTCAGCCATAGTACAGTTGGGAGGTGAGATCGCTCTATGGCTCCGGGTGTCAGCTGGTAACATTTAGTTTAGCGTCTCTCTGTGTGTCGATTCCTGTAGGGGGTCGACACTGGCGCTACACGCAAGTGTGCTACAGCTGATTTGAACTGTAACTATGGCACCAGATGGTGGCTACCAGCGCAACGGGTGGGGCAAGCAGCAGTGGGGGGAGGGAACAAGAAACAGCATTAAAAGGCACTGGAAGGTGGATGCTTCTAGCGCTGACATTTGTTGAGCTGAAGATTTGATTAAGCAACTGTTAAAAGGATCTGTTTGATGTGCTGGAATAAGGATCGGGGAATGCTGAAATAAACCAGAGTTGGACCCTGCATGTTGCCTTATTGACTCCAGACTGTGGTTCTTAACATGATGTCTGCAAGGAAGAGGCTGAAGAAGAAACAAACTGACCAACAAACATGATGTTGAGCCCAGCAGAAAAGGCTGAGTTCCAGACTGCCATCTTCCAAGTCTTCGGCTTGCCAGAGGCAAGCAAAGACTCTTCTAATGATTTGGAGGCCATCTGGCAAAAAGTCACAGAGAAAAAACCCAAATCACCAGACAAAAGCCAAAAAACCGGAAGTCCCCTTGAGGTCATCTAGTTGTGCCTCGTGATCCTGTTCGCCTCGCAAACCGAAAAAGCTGGCATGTCTCAATTTCTAGATCCTTGCTACTCCTTTCCTGAGATGGCAGCCTACAGAAAAGACACCTTAAGCAACTTTTCTGAACAAATGCCAAGCACAAGAATGCCAGCACCATACATGACACCAGAGGTTTCATCATGGGCAGTTCCTATAACTTCAGCAACTGAAAGCAGCCGGCCAAAAAAAAGAATGGCCAAGAAGGCACCTGCGGGGTCATGAAGCCTGGCCAACCCCATACAAGCCACCTCCAGAGGCTAACCGACTCCTCGCCCAAATGGCCAAAAGGTGAGCAACAAGAAAAACTGGCATGCCTATCATGCCAGAGGTGGAAGCTGCCATAAAAACACTAAATGCAGCTTTCATTACCATTTTACAACTTCCCAGGGCCAGTGTGTCATAAAGAGCCAGCCAACCAATCCACCCAGCACCGAGCCGCCCAGACTCACCAACCTTGTCAGTCTTCAAGGACCTCCTGACTGGAATCCTCACTCCTACAACCGCTGCTCACGTTGCAATGATCCCGCTGCCTTCCGGTGATCTTCAGTCTTCTGATGCTCCTGATGTCCATCCGAAGTCCTCGCATCGATGTCCAGCCACTGAAGCTCCATTCTGGGCCATCCGGAACTCGACAGCTGAAGCCAGAGTTCCAGAGGCCAACCCTTCCCGAAGAGCCTGGAGAGATGCATCCTACCTCTCCAAGCTCCCTGAAGAAATGAGGTCCATGCAGTTGCAGTCGGATGATGAGGAGCCATGGCAACCAAGGACGCAGTCGCAAATTAGGAGTCTCTATTCCTATGCCTCCAGGTTTAAGTAGACAGGTTCAGCACCCTGGACAGCAGCAGCTGTCAAATTGTCTGCTGGTTTATTGCCAGCAGGTTTTAAACAACTTCTTCTTTCAGGGAAAAATCTCCTAGAGTGGGCAAGAGAGATTCAGGTGGTCCTAATGAAAGAGGGTACTCTATTCATGTTAATCGAACCACCTCCTAAACCGTGGCCAGATGAAATTACAGCCATTCACAACAAACCTTACAGCACTCTATTAAGCTCAATAGAGCTTTGTATTCTAGTATACCTGATGGCCTGACCCTGCAAGAACTCTAGGTTAAGTTGTTTAACATGTTTCAATGTAGAAGTGTTGGTGCAACCAGTAGGTTGTCACGAGATTTGTATAGAGCTAAATTAAAGCCTGGGGGGAGCATAAGTGAGCATTTGTGTAAACTTAATGGAATGAGAGCTGAACTTATTCAGAGAGGACAAACAGTTCCAGAAGAGGGATTAATAAGCATAATCCTTAATTCCCTAGACTCTACTTGGGGTTCTTTTATAACAACTATGGATAATGTAGACAAAGATACATTTTGCTTAGAATACTTGACTGGGAAGATTATTGCTGAGAATGATATGAGAAGAGATCATGTGCAGAATAGAGAAAGCAGACCTAGCAGGAAATCTGAACATACAGAAAGAGTTAACAATATTAATAAATGCTTTATATGTGGATCAGATAATCATGTTAAATATGATTGTCCTCAATACCTGCATCCCAGATCCAACTCCAATCAAAGAAGGGGCAGAGGAGATAGAAGGGGATGTGGTAGAGGTAATTTTGAGAGAAGACAACCTTCCATAAATGTCATAAGTCAGAATAACAAAAAGAAATCTGAGATTGACCACAAAGGGTATTGGGTCTTAGACAGTGCTGCCACTAGGCATATTATTAATGATAAAAGTTTGTTCAAAACTCTATCTAAATATGAATCTCACGTTAAAGTGGCTAATGGCAAGTCTGCCAAAGTGAAGGGCCAAGGCACAGTGATTGTCCCAGGTCTGGGAGAGCTTGATAATATATTATATGTACCTGAAATCACTAACAATTTGATAAGTGCACCTGAACTGTGTGAAGATACTAAATTTGAAGGCACCTTTAAGAATGGAGGTGGATTTATTAAAAATAATGATGTTATTATAGGTAAAATTGTCTTAATAAATAAACTACCTCATTTTCTGCCATTAGAAAAGCCTAAGACAACAGACAAGCTGTGCAAAAGTAAAGTTACTACAGATGCACCAGAAAAACATGTTAGATTTAAATTAAAGCCTGAAGTTTATACAAGTGAGAATGTTGATGAGGAAAAAAAGGTTTCAATTGGGAAACATATACATGATGATTGTGCTCACCTACTGCATAGAAAATTGGGGCACATTAGTTTCCTGTTGTACAGAGAATGCCTCAACATTCAAGGGGTTTGAAAATAAATGATTGTA
Organism: Pseudoxyrhopus heterurus; assembly: GCA_032468235.1. Taxonomy (NCBI): domain Eukaryota; kingdom Metazoa; phylum Chordata; class Lepidosauria; order Squamata; genus Pseudoxyrhopus; species Pseudoxyrhopus heterurus. The sequence continues at coordinate 8,608 of JANHJO010282957.1, forward strand.
ATACTTACTTAGATTGTAAAAGCGCTAAGTCTAAGGAAAAAGTTCATCCCAAAAATCATACAGGTATAGCAACCACATTTTTCAGCTGGTGCATATGGATCTAGTTGGCCCATTGAAGCCTTCATTAGGTAAGAAAAAGTGCTTTCTAACCATAGTGGACGATTTCAGTAGTTTTGGACCTATTTACACACTTAAAGATGATGTCCAGCAGGGTTATGCCATTTCAAGAACCGGGGGGTTGCTTCGGTTCCAACGAACAGGAGGCTAGCCGTTCCGTCTGGGAGCGGCTCTGTTGCTACCCCCGTGCCCAGCAAACTGGTGACTTCAAGCAGCTGTCCCCCTCTTCATTGTTTCCGGTGCAGTAAATTGGGTCACCGCGCCGCGGAATGCACCAATCCGTATCTGGGGACAACACCATCAGCCAAGCCGCCAGTTACGCCCCCAGGGACATCGAAGCTGACTGTAAAAGGCCCAAAGCCATCTGAAAAGTCATGTAAGGGATTGGCGCGTACGCACCAGGGAGAGTCAGACTCAGATGTATCAGGCCCACCAGAGAATACTGCCAACGCATTGGCCCCAATCACTACATATGACAGTGACGATAGTGAGGATCCGATGGTGAGTGCACCAATCAGCCCATTTGTCATACCCGTTGTATTACGGGTTGCAGGGAGAATTGGACAATATAATTCTCTGGTAGACACTGGGAGTACCAGGTGTTTGATCAGTACCCAAGTGGTGGAACAGTTGGGGATCACCCGGGTTGCTTTGAAACATCCCATTACATTTGAGCAGATGGACGGGTCATTATTAGGGGGAGCTCCCACATGACCGAGCCAGTGCAATTACATATAGGGCACTCCGAGACAATCCGCTTTATTATAGCCCCGAAAATGGTAGATCCCCTTATTTTAGGACTATCATGGCTGGATAAGTGGGGACCGGTTATCTGGTGGGAGGACGGTTACCGGAAGCTACGCTTAGTAACTGACACACTTCCAGAGACACCAGTAGGCCCTGTACCCCCCAAGGGCCATGTACATCATTGCAAGGGGAACGGCCATGTCACTATACCTCTGAATATGCAGATCTTGCTGGAGTTTTCAGTGAGGAAGAGAGTGATCTTTTGCCACCTCATAGACCAATAGATTGCGCGATAGAACTAGTGCCTGGGGCTGTTCTACCGAAACCCTGAATGTATTCAATAACTCCTAATCAACTGTCTGCTATGCAGGAGTATATAGACAAGAATTTGGCGAGAGGATTCATCAAGCTGGGCTGGGCAAAACTAGCGGCCCCGGTGCTCTTTAAAGAGAAGAAGGACGGTGGCCTTCGATTGTGCATTAATTTTAGAGGTCTCAATGCTGTATGCGAAGAAAATGTGTACCCCCTCCCTCTGATGTCCGATATGTTGGCGGCCTTAGCCATGGGCCGTTACTTTACCAAGCTAGACCTACAGGAGGCCTACTACAGGGTTAGGGTAAAGGAGGAAGATGAATGGAAGACGACATTCAATTTTCCCCTTGGAAGCTTCCAGTTTAGAGTCATGCCTTTTGGTTTGAAGTATTTATTTATGCAGCTGATAAATAGAGTATTACAGGACCATTTGTACCAAGGGGTCTTAGTTTATCTTGATGATATTCTAATACATATCCCTACCAGGGAAGAACATACTAATCTGGTACGTACGGTTCTCCAGAAGTTGTGGGACGAAAAGTTATTTGTTAAGTTGTCAAAATGTGCCTTCCACCAGACCCGACTTGATTATCTTGGGTACCGTATATCAGGAGAGGGCATTGAAATGGATCCGGAAAAGGTAAAAGCGGTACTGGATTGGCAAGTGCCAAAAACAAGAAGCAGCTCCAGAGCTTCCTAGGCTTTGCGAACTTTTATCGACAATTCATTCCGTCGTTCGTGAAAGTAGCATTACCGATCACCGAGCTCTTGAAACCAAAACATCTATTGACAAGGACCAAACCGAGTCAACCACTACACTGGTCCTCAGAGTGTCAGCAGGCCTTTGAAACTTTAAAATCTTTATTTTCACGAGAATACGAGGGGGTAATGTCCAATATATGGTACAATGGAAGGGGTACCCTCTAGCCGAGGCCTCGTGGGTCGATCAAAAAGATGTACGAGCAGCACAACTAATACGAAGGTTCCATAGACAGAATCCCGACAAACCAAAACCCCTAATCTAATGGTATGTTCTTATTTTGCAGACGGGCGTGTGGTAGGGGGAGCCGCCTGTTGACCCCAGCTTGGGCCGACATACAGGGAGGGAGGAAAGTCCCACCTCATCGGAGACGACCCTGCCTTCTTGCTGGATGTCAGCAGGATGCTGTAGCCAGGAGCGCCCTAACCATGGAGCCCTACATGACGAAAATGTAGGGTTTGCAAGAAATAATGATGATTCACGGGAATAGGGAATAGGCACCAGATGGGGAATAGGGTGTGGTGACAGGGTGGAGCATGGGGCGCGGCACATGAATGTATATAAGGCGCTGGATGGCGGGGATAGCCAGCATTGTCTTGGTGGAGTTTCCGCTCATCTGTAGCTGCTACTAGGATGCTGTCAACCCGAATAAACATTTCCTGTCAGCTGTTTTGGCATGCGGGTCTTTCTTCGACAAGCAACAGAGCAGACAGATCTGAGACTCTGCATCATCTGATGATGATGGTGGGAAATGGGAAATAGTGAGAAGGTCCAAACAGTCCACTAAAGGGAAGAGACCTAAGAAATTTGATGGATACATTGCATCAATTAATCAGGTTACTGTTCCTCCTAAAAGTTTCAAAGAGGTGATGGATTTACCTCCAGAGGAACAAGACAAATGGAAAGTAGCCATGAATAATGAATTAGAAAGTTTAGAAAAGCTCCAAGTTTTTTCCTCATCAAAATTGCCTAAAAATAAGAAACCTATCGGTACCAAGTGGGTATTTAAAATTAAATCTTTAGAGCATAATAAACAGTTATACAAAGCCAGATTGGTTGCACAAGGCTTTTTACAAAAATATCCAGAAGATTACACAGATACTTATTCTCCAACTGTTAGATCAGAATCAGTGAAATCTGCACTTGTTACTGTTGCCATACTGGGAGAAAATGTTTACCAATTTGATGTAGAAACAGCATACCTGCATGCTAAATTAGATAAAAATATATATGTTAAAGCTCCTCCCAGTTTTGGAGGTGAAAAAGGAGTAATTTGGAAACTACATAAAAGTTTATATGGACTAAAGCAGTCAGCGAAAAGATGGTTTGATTGTTTAGCTAAAATTCTAAGGCTTATAGGTTTCACCGCCTCACCAGCCAACAAATGCGTGTTCATTAGAGAGGAAAACGGTGTTAAAGAAAAAATGCTTATTTATGTGGACGATATATTGTATATTAGTAAGGACAAAGTTAAATGTGAGAAATTTGCCAAAGACTTAAGGAAACATTTTACACTAAAGTCATTAGGAAAAGTAGACAAATACCTTGGAGTACAAATATTTAAAACAGAAAAAGGTTTCTGTCTATCACAAAAAGAAAAAATTGTTGAACTGCTAAACAAATGTAACATGATGAATGCCAATCCGTGTAAGACCCCTATGCAATCTGACTTTGTAAGTCATGCTCACAAGGATGATACAGAATTCACTGAGAACACATTGTACAGGTCTGTCATTGGTTCACTTCTGTATATAGCTAATTGGACAAGGCCAGATATAGCATTGCCAGTAAATTTATCGTCTAGGCATATACAAAACCCTAAAAATTTTCACTGGAATTGTATTAAAAGAATAATGAGATATTTGAAAAACACTGGATACTCTTTTAGTGTTGGAACCCAAAGGGAAGGAAAATGCTATACTATCTTGCTATGCAGATTCTGATTGGGCTCAGGATCCTAAATCCAGAAAGAGCACTTCTGGTTTCTTCATCTATTTAAACAAAAGTCCTATTCACTGGCATGTAAGTAGGCAGAAATTTATTTCTACTTCTACAACGGAGGCTGAGTTTGCCTGCCTTTCTGAGGCAGCAAATGACCTTATCTGGTTTGATGAGTTGATTGCTAATGTTTGGACAGCTCCTATATGTCCCATACCTATTTTTGAGGATATCCAAGCTGCAATGGCAATTTCAAAACAGATGCTGTTGGACATAGGTCCAGACATATTGATATCAGATATAAAAATGTGAGACAACTACATAAAATGGGATTTATAAAAGTGATTTTTTGTAAAACAAAGGAACAGACAGCAGATATATTGACAAAGCCATTGACTGTAGAGCAACATTCATACGTGTGCAAAAAGATGTGTCTTCTCATGTAATATACAATGGTATGATTATTGATTAGCATGTTTCAAAGATTACAATAAGGGGATTGTTAATAATAAATTATCTGTTATTGCAACTTTTAGACATGAACATATCCTGCAAGGAAGGATACTCAGGAAACCACCCACGTTCTTGTAGCAGCTGCCTCCTTGTGTTGCTTCCCTTCCTGACATCCTGAGTTCCTGTCTATTGTAATCCTCCCACAGGTTCCTGCCTTCCTGCTTGCCCACACTCTTATTCCCTATATAAGGGACACCCTGTAACTCATTCGTTCCTTGGTTGTTGTAGAGTGTGTTATTGCTGTTATACGATATTGATGATAAATAAATGCATGCTGATTGATATCCCTGGTGTGCTGATTTGTGGGCACGATGCCACCTTCGGAATTCTGACACTAAAACAAATACCAAGAAGAGTGCAAGACATAAGAAGAGAATACCAATTCTTGGCAAGAAAACTGATCAAATATGACGTACATTTTAGGTGGCTGATACCTGAAGGCCTATTGGTGACTTGGCATGAAAAAAGATACAGGTTAGATTCAATAGATAAGGCGATTGAATTTGATGAACAACACTTTGGCATGGAGGAAGAGAAGGAGAAGAGAGAGAAAACAGATGATAAGAGACAAGAAGTATCGGTTGAAGAGGAACCATTACAGTTAAAAGGGAATGAAAAGGAGCAAAAAGAAAGAGCAGAACAGGAATAATAGAATAGAATTCTTTATTGGCCATGTGTGATTGGACACACAAGGAATTTGTCTTTGCTGCATATGCTCTCAGTGTACATAAGAAAAAAATAAAATACATTCATCAAGAATCAAAAGATACAACACTTAGTGATAGTCATAAGTTACTAATAAGCAATCAAATATTAGGATACAAATAAAACAATCTAAATTGTAAAGATACAAGCAACACGGTTATAGTCATAAGTGGGAAGAGATAGGTACTAGGGAGGATGAGAAGAGTAATAGTAATACAGTCTTAGTAAATAATTTGACAGTGTTGTGGGAATTAGTTGTTTAGCGGAGTAATGTTATTCTGGGGGGAAAACTGTCCTTGTGTCTAGTTGTTCTGGTGTGCCTATAGCATCATTTTGAGGGTAAAAGATGAAACAATTTATGTCCAAGATGTGAGAGGTCTGTAGATATTTTCACAGCCCTCTTTTTGACTCATGCAGTATACAGGTCCTCAATGGAAGGCAAGTTGGTAGCAATTGTTTTTTCTGCAGTTCTAATTATCTGTTGAAATCTGTGTCTGTCTTGTTTGGTTGCAGAGCCAAACCAGACAGTTATAGAGGTGCAGATGACAGACTCAATAATTCCTC
>JANHJO010342525.1:0-13798 GCA_032468235.1 Pseudoxyrhopus heterurus
AAAGTGTGTGTTTGTGTTTTAACTTTGTGTCTTTTTTATATTTTTAATGTGGTTTTAATTTTTGTAAACCGCCCTGATTCCCTCGGGAGAGGGCGGTATAGAAATTCCATTAAAATAAAAAAAATAAATCCCGGATTAAAGGGGCTTTGTTGGTAACTGACCTGGCATTAAACAGCAGCAGTCTGAGCCCAGGGCCCTGCATTCCCAAACCACCAGGTATTCAAGTTGAGCCAGATGGAACACTACCAGAGGGGCTGGAACACGCAATCGCTTTGATGCAGCAAGTGCAAGTTCCCCGTGAGTGGCCCACTCCTTGGCTCCCGCCATATCTACCTCTCCCAATCACCACGGGAATTCTCCAACTCTCTACACCCCTAGAAACTCCCATCCATCTCAACCCAGTCTCCCCCCTCCCCAACAGGCAAGGGGTCCCACCTGTGCCCCCATCCACACCCAAATCCCTACCCACCCAGGGAACACACCCCGGCCCCCACCTTCTGTAAGCACACTCAGTAGGGGGGGCATATAATTTCCCCTTGGGTAATCCATATCCAAACAAACTAACATTCATCACCTTTCTCTACAGATGCAAACACAATCACAATCACACCTACATTCGCTCCCCTCCCCTCCAATGTTTTGTCTTGTTAGATGGGCAAAGGTCTCAGTCTGTATCCAGCCTAATTTAATATTCCTCCAGGTCATCAGTTTCACTAACAAGTACTTGAGGGAGGAACCTCCAGCCACTAGTATCAAGGTAGTAGCCCCAATAACTCTCAGCCGAACACACAGCGCACCCGTCTCTCCTTGAAGGGCTCTAAAAATCTGACATGCACCATTCACAACCCTGACTGTTCCTTGGGAAGGTCGAACAAGCCGGGCTCCAGCTCAGGATTCACTGAGCACAGCTGTTAGTGAGCGGCCCGGAAATCCTGGAGGCGAAAGACCGTCTCCACCACAGTCCTCTCCAGCTAGCATTTCCACCTCGGCAGGAGCCGTAGTGAACAATAAAATCTTTTACCTTTGACTGTTAAGAATTGCCTTAAACATCAGCCTTACCTTCTTACAACACCATACTTAATACCAGAGACTTCTTATGAAGCTCCATTAAATAAACATGCCCCACCCAAACTCATGTATTACTGTTTTTTGTTGGTAATAAAAAATATTTTTCTTCTATTAAACCTTAAGATTGGTTCTTATAGTGTATTAACTTGCCCTTTTCTTTATGACTGCATGGGTGGATGGATTGTTTAAGAAAGCAGAGCTTGCAACAAGTTTAGATACTTCACTGTTATTTAAAAGTAATCGATACCAATAGACAATTCATTACAAAACTTTGTGGACCATCAGATTCACAAATAAGTGATGCAGAGAGAACATGGGTGGGCCTTTGAACTGTGCTTCAATTCATCTGTATTTTGGAAAACTGATTTTAAATGTATAGTCTAAAAAATAACCATATCAAAATAATGACTACATAAGCCCTTCCTGGTGATACTTGGCAAAGGGCAATTTAACAAGTTGCATTTTACCTCAAAGATTTGAAGTATTCAGAAGGGTATATTTAATCTTAAGGGCTGGGTAGGGAAGGAATCTTGATTCCAAGGTATTTTGCATCTTTAGTAATTCTCCAGTTATCTGTCTACATGTAGTGGCAAAAACATTGACAAATAACATATTTTAAAAATAGCAATAGTAATAGCAATAGCACTTAGACTTATATACTGTTTCACAATGCTTTACAGCTTTCCGTAAAAGTGGTTTACAAAGTCAGCATATTTCCCCCAACAATCTGGGTCCTCATTTTATCGACCTTGGAAGGATGGAAGACTGAGTCAACCTTGAGCCTGGTGAGATTCGAACTGCCAAATTGCAATCAGCTGGCAGCCAGTAGAAGTAACCTGCAATACTGCATACTAACCACTACGCCACCACGGCTGAAGATGATCAAAGTCATCCAGTGACCTCTATAGGTGGATAGAGTCTTCATGCTGACATGTGTACAATTCATCTATCCATCCATTCACCCATCAGTTCTGTCAGTTTGCATGGCCATCCATTCAACATTTGTCGCTGGGCAACAAATAACAAATTAAAGCAAGAATAAAAACATCAAAAACCAAAACTCATCACACCCAGGTTTACATACATAGCTGCATGCACAACCCTCTAAATGGAATCCATTTATTTTAGCCAAAGGCCCTGGGGAAAGAGTCAAGTTTTCCATTTAAATCTTGGTGCAATTAACATTCTGCATCGAAATAGCATTGACAGAGGCAGACTTCCAAGGTCCCATCAGTTGGCATATTTTAATTCTTCTTCTTCTTCCTAGAGTATTCCCACGGGTGCAGGGTCTGTTAACTATAATTAATAGTTGATACTTTCCACATGGAACATCCTGTAGTCAGGATGCTTAGAAACTCACCCACATGTTTCCTATCATAATTATTGCTTTATACATAATTGTTTCTCCTTCTACCTTCCTGTCCTTCCCGAGGAAGCCATGTGACATCCTGACTACCCACTCATTAAAATCCTGTAAAAGGGATCCATGTAAACCTGATTTATCACTGCTCACTATAGTTCTATTGCTCATGTCATATCGTTGTATGCTGATTGCTGTTTGTGCTAACTTCGATGAATAAAAGCCAGCATTCTGGATGACAACTTTGGCGTGCTGTCATTTCCTGGGCATGATGCCACCTTAATAAAATCCAACAGGGTCCACTGTTCGGATCATTGAACGCCACTTTGCATGGTCAGCTGCGTCTCCAGGGTACAGGCCTGAAGCTTGCATATCTTTATTGATAGTGTCTTGCTATCTCTGTTTTGGACACCTGTGAGATCGCCAGCCATTGACTTCTAGTTTGTAGGCAATTTTGGCCATGGTGAAAGGTGCTGCTCTCTAGACAAGTCCATACAAGTGGAGTCGACCTTCTCTCATCTTCTCTATAATAGGTGCCATATCAAATGTTGTTGAATGGTGTCATTTGTGATATAGCAATATAATAGCATTAGATTTATATACTGGTATAATATATAATATATATATTATTTGTGATGTGGTCAAGAAGGGAGATGCCTGATATCCAATGGAGCATTCGCATTTCCATGGCATGGAGATAGCTTTCGGTCCCTGTTGGCATAATTTAATTGAGGGGATCAAAACAATGCCAATCCTCTTGGATCTTATGGCATAGACAGAAACAATTAGAAACAGCAGAAATTCTAAAACACTATTGTATGTAATTAACATATATTAATAATTTTCATGGACTGAAAAGCCGCCAAGAGTCCTATGGGAGTTGGACGGTCTAGAAATTTAATTAATAAATAAATAAAAGATTTGACAACCTCTGTCTTAGACAATAAATATTTTTTTTTCCTTTGGCATTCCAAGAAATGTAGAATATATATTCCAAAAAGGAATTTTTTTGGGATCTCTTCTACACATTAAGGAAAAGCCTATCATTAATGCATGAAATATATTTTTTAGAATAACCTGAACCCAGAAATTCAACTGAATTGGGTACAGATTATAAATTTTGCTTATAAGTTAACCATGGAAAGCAGCCCATCAGACCATCTAGCTTCAATAGTCACCTCTGGTGGATTTTTTATGAATACAATTTTTTTTGAACTTATTTTTATTTTCAATTGCAGACACATCAGAAGCTCCAATGAAAGTAGCATCGGTTCATAAATGTGTATGGAGATTCTCAGTCATCCAGGTCATGGTTGTCCCAGAAAAACATAGTTGCCTTGTGAAAAAGCACCTTTGAGACATCAGTTCACAAGATAGCATACTTATTAGCAATATGGTTAATGGAGGGAGGGGTGGAGAAAGAGACCAATGCCATTAGGACTTCAGATAAATTACCATATTTACCCCTGTGGAAATAAAAAAACATTTTTGGGCCTGTGGAAATACAAAACATTTTGTTTCCACAATATATTAAAAAGCAGAAGTACAATCAAACCAAGTTAATTGACGCTGATTTAAAAAGAGTGACATATTTCAGCACCTTCATCACCCAATGGATGAAACAGGTAATTTAGACTAGAACAATAATTGTAAACAAGGTGTTTTGGCTGCACCAAGACTCATTCTGACAAATTTATCCATTCAAATGCAAGGCTGTTCCAATATTTATGTGGTGGCAAACTTTTCAGTTGTGGTACCATTTAGAACTAAATACTTTAAAAAGTATTCCTTCTTATCAGTGCACCCCATAATGTGATGGAGGAGTAACTTCTAAGGGTTCCTTACAAGAGAAACAGGCCACAAGTCCAATATATCTCCTGTGCTATGGTTTGAAGTTTCTTTCCCAGACATTCTAAGTCAAGTTTGTATTATAAGTGCTATCATTATAACTGAGGCTTTGATAATTTGCAGATCAGCAAAAGTTTGAAATTTACTTACAGGGAAAGGCATTAAAAACTCCAATATTATTAGTGTATCCAATATTTCTTCGTGCATACATAACGCTCCTAATTGGATGAAGGTGTCTAGCTGTGAGGCTGGTGGCATCTAAACCATCCAAGACAGAGTCCTGCCCAGAGACAGCGTAAGTGAAGTACTTTTAGAAAAGAGTTGTGCATATCTAGGAAGTAACCATTTTGTTCCAAAAACTAATAAGTAGAATTAAAGATCTCCCTCCAGAAAAGGAGATTGGAATTAAGTAGCTTAAGATCTTAATAGCTGACATTATTATTTGTTGTTTAAAGAGTTATGCTGTAACCTTCAATGCTTCCAGGATTATTTCCTGGATATCAGCATTCAGAAGAAATGGACTCTGAGGTTAAAGAAGGCTATTCCTCACAGTCATAGCATAAAACAGTGCAAAACAAGCAAAAGTGGAGTTCAATGTGTGGTAAAGGAATGGTGCAAAGCAAAATGTTTTGGTTTTGTTAGTCATGATGTTTGCAGTTGATCTGATGAAAAGCTGTACAAAAGAGATGGTTTGCATCCATCACAGAAAGGGACTGAATTCACAGTTTTCTGGAGAAACATTTAAACTGAATAATGGGGACAGAGAGTTAATTGATACAGAACATCCCTGTCCCCAGTAATCTAAAATTAATAGGTCTGTCAGTGTTACTAACATAGATACTTGTGCAGTTGCTGTTATGAAAAATCAAGTTTTTGATGCCATACCAAAGGCACTAATCAAACAGGTAGTAAAGAAGAAGGGGAACTCAAACCCAAAATAGGTTATGTAGAAAACAAACACAGTTATCTTTCAGCTTTCTTTCAGGAAAAAAAAAATCCAGAAAAGCAATGTAATACATATACAAATTAAAATGCATACTGAGCAACTGGAGAGGCATTTCTTTTATTTGAATCTGCATGGTCAAGGAGCTACATTGAACTATGCAAGTATGTATTGAACTAGGCAAACATATGCAAATATAAAAAATGATGCCATGCTGTTTTGACTTGGTTTCCTTCCCATCCCTTAAAAATCATTTATGGCTTTTGTAATTAAAAAATAATCACATGTGTCAGATCTGAAATGAATGAAGTTATAATTAAGTAAAGGCAGTTCTAATCAATCATTTTTTCTTGGAGTAATTACAATTCTTTTCATTTATGTCAAGCAATTGCCAGGTGGGAATGTCAAAGCTTTTTTCAGGAATAAAATTTGCAAAACAAAGAATGGGGTATTCTCTTAGAAATGGTTGTTTAAATTCAAAGCATTGTGTTTCTTAAAGCCAATATCAATGCTGCTTGTCAAATGGGATTGTTATATGTATTACTGAGATCAATGATGGTATAGATAATTGTAGTTATAGATAAAGCAATTGTACTATCTCTATGGATATGAATGAGGCATAATTTCAAGTAATCATAATACATCTGCTAAGGATTTATTTATTTAGCATATGACACATCTTTTAGGGAGTATCAGTGTGTCTCTGTGAGTGTGTTAAAGAAAACTCCTGATCTATGCTTAATATTCTGCTCTATCCAAAACAGGTATGCATCAGATATAATCAGGGCAAAATCCTGACTGCTATATTAGAAAAGATAGCCAAATGTATTTTGTTTATTTACTTTAAAGAATATGAATAAATAAAACCTAGCATGGTGATGTTCCATGTTGGGTGAGCATTGTCCAGCATTTCAGTTTTGATCCTATGACCTCCTCTGTTTTTTCATCTTTCTAGTCTGCTCTTGGATAGTCTGTTTGATTGGCTCTGATGTTAAAAGACTACTGTGTTGTCAGTAATCTCAGGAGTCCTTTTCTGCCTTTTTCTTAGCTACTGTGATTTCACAACAAATACCTTGAATCAAAGAGCTGAGTGATAAAAAAAAAAATAGAGAGAGAGTTTCAATTTCTCAAGTCTTTGAGTAAATTCAGGTAATCTATCTGCGTGAGCAGACAGATCTTCTGGGTGCAAATCATTTCAGATGCTATACTCTTACCATGTAGAAATAGCCAGCCACAGGTAGAGATACATACAATTCCTAAAGGTGAAATTATAATATTCAATTGCCATTAAAAATGGAGAAGATCATACAATGTTAATGAGTTTATTCAAGTTTTTTTTTTCTAAATTAGGAATATTTTTAAAAAGTACTAACAAAATGAACATACCTGGTATCTCCCAGAAGTAACTGAAATTATAGAAACTAAGTAATTAGTCTAGTGCAATTTGCCATTTGAGACTGACAAATAGTGTGGGATGGCTGACAGAATATGACTGACAGGGCTGGCTATTTTTTCATTTCAGTAAATGGAGAGACAGATGGCCAAATAGCATTGAACTAAAACAAAAGAATGAACTTGTATAAATGTTGGCAGCAATGTTAAATGGGCATTCCCTGTAAAATATTACAAGAGGGCATAACGTGTGTGAAAGGAACAACATGGTGGTAGTCTTGGAATACTGATGTATAAATAATGAATAATGCATTTACCTTAATTACAAATTAATTCATCTGATTAATGTTTTTATGATGAAAATTTAAGACATTAATAATGATTAACCTATTTAGTACAGTGGGTTGCTGACTAAGGTAATATTTTCACAACATTGGCACTAGAACAGTGCATCTGTCTTTACTATTTATGTGGATACAGATGCAGAATATTTCAAGTTGCTATTGCCACCTCTCTGAAAAATAGATGAAGAATGAATTCAGCTCCTGTACACCTTATCTTAGGTATTTTGGAAGTCTAATTTTTATAAGAAATATGCACAAGCTTACAATCCTTTATTTTTTCCTAAAATTAATATGAAAATATTTGGAGAAGATGTATGTTAATTTGAGACTGTACAAAGGGTTCTTTGCCCGGTTGCTGGGTGGGCATGACCATGGTGGGCGTGGCCTAGTTGGCCTCCTGCACCATGGCAGGGGAGCCATTTTTGCCTTCCCCAGGCTCCGGAGGCTTTTCTTGAGCTTCTGGGAAGGCGGAAACAGCCTCCCCTGGGCTCTGGAGGCCCTCCGGAAGCCAGAAATGGGACCGTTTCCAGCCTTCTGGAATTTTCGGGAGGTCCATTTTTGACCCTCCACGAACCTCCACGCAGGCCCTGCACTTACCTGGGATCCAAAACAGGCCATGTGGAGACTCCTGGGAGGGGTGGGGAAGGGTGAGTGGGACCATCCAGGAGTGGGATTTGGGGGTTCTCCGAACTGGGCAGACTCTTAGCAAGGTTTTCTCCTAAACCCCTGAGAACCCCCAGCTGCCCATTCCTGGACTATGGGTATATGTAATCTTATTTTAAACTCCTCTCCTATACTTATCAGAATTTAAGACTATAGCAGTTTAACAGAACTATATCCATACCCACATTGGAAGGGAAACAACAGGACTATCATTCATTCACTCACTCACTCCTTCACTGAATATAGAAGTATTCCAGATGACTCTATATAGGTTAACCAGTAAGTTAAAAGACAATAAAAGTTAGAGGATCATAAATAATAAATAAATATGGCCCCAGATCCAGTGGAAATTGCTGGCCTAGTCAGCATTTCTTTTTCACTATATATTTGTTTGTTTTAATGTTGACTTCTCATTGGAAGAGTAGCTGGAATTGGAAAATTAACTCATTTTTAGAATCTGTGAAACAAGAAAAAATTCCACAGCCTTAATTGCAGCTGGTAAAGAAGATGAAATATCTGCTTTTGAGGAACTAAAATGTAAACTAAGTTAAACCAATCTACACCATCTAAATCATCTAAATAGAATAGGTTTTTTTCCTCCATCCATTTTCACAGGCAGGAACAGTTGTACAGAAATGGAGAGGGAAACTGCATCCAATACTAATTAGAAATGATGAGAAAATTGCAATTAGTGGCAATAATCATTAATGCCCAGCAATGGCATTTTGGAAAAAAAATATCAAATTTGCTTTGTATAAATGGTTTAGACAAATATATTTAGGGACCTAATTTCAATCTTTGAATTTGGAACTTAAAAGCATCATGCCTTCCCTGATTCATTAGAGTTCTAATATTTTTGTAACTTTACTTTTAATAACTATAATTATATAGCAATTTGTATGTATATGTTTTAGAGAGAGTATACTTTATATTTAAAAAAATAATTTTATTAAAAGTATTGATTATAATAGTAAAAATTAATGCAAATTAAAAAGAAAAGAGAAAGATACAAGAAAATGAAAAAAAAGAGAGACAGAGAGAGAAAGCCCTAAAAAAGAAACTTTCCACCCTGATCATGACAAGTATAAACAATTTCACTGTTTCTTCACCCCCTCTTAAGGAAAATATATAAAACTCTTCATCCTGCAACTCATCTCTTAACAATAGGCAAATCCAATAAAGAATGTCTTTTGGACTCTTGGTTTCAGCAAAAAAAAACCAAACAGACCCCTAAAATAGTAACATTAATTAACAGATATAAAACTTAACATTCCAAATCTCAACTCTTAATTTAAAAAAGTTCACATTTGAAAGGTATAAAGTAGTCCCAGTATCATAATATGAACAAAAGATTAAAATTTAAAGGACAAAGAGACAAAAGGGGAAATTTCTCCTGTAAAGTTGACAAGCTCATAAATATCCCTTACTTTAAGCGGAATGACCATTAGATAAATGATATCTGTTTAGGATACCCAAAGTAATTGTAAGAAAAAAGGCTCAAAAATCATATTAACTGTAAACAAATCCAATGTATATTTTTCCATTCCAGATGTCAGCAAGTCCAAAGAGAATCATCCTAAATAACAAGTGCCATTAAAATAAATATTCTGTATCTCAACTATTAACTCTAAGCAAATCCAACTTCAGAAAATATAAAGGAATTCCAGCAGGGGTGGTTTTCAACTGGTGAAACTACCGGCTCACTTCGCGCGCGCGCCAAACATGCACTGCACATGCATGAACTGAAGACCAAAAATCAGCTGCAGCAAAGCAGGGCTGAAGCACAGCTGATCCATGCTGCTGCCATGCCAATCAGCTGAGCAGGAAACAAAGAACTTAAAAGTAAGCTTGGGTGTTCAGGCAGGTGGGAGGGCCAAACGCTGATCACGGTTTAGCTAAATTTAGCTACCGGTTTGCCCGAACCGGTAGCTAAAATTTCAGAACCGGTTTGCTCAAACGAATGCTATTTTAGGAACCGGTTTGGGCGAACCGGTCCGAACCGGTAGAAATACTGAATACTGAATTCCAGTATCCTAATATGAAAAAAAGATTGAAGTCTATTTAACATGATAAGGAGGGATACTTTCTCCTTTAAAAAGAAATTCCTTGCTTTAAGTGAAAACACAGTTAGAAACAAAAGCAATTTAAAATTTGTCAGATTCGAATACCAATCAATAAATCAGAATATATCTGGAAAGGACCTTGGAGGTCTTCTAGTCCAAACCCCTGCTGAAGCTCTTCTTTACACTTTTTCCAAAGTCTCAACACTGTTTTATAATGTGATGATGAAAACTGGTATGCAGCATTTCAGGTATGGTTTTACTAAGGATTTATAAAGTGGTACTAATACTTCACGTGATTTTGATTCTATGCCTCTGTTTATTCAACTAAGGATTCTATTAGCTTTTTTGGCTGCTGCTGCACACTGCTGGCTCATGTTTAAGTGATTGTCCACTAGGACTCCAAGATCCCTCTCACAGTTACTGTTTTTGAACCAGGTTTCACTTAACCTGTACTTGTACCAGGGGTGGGTTTCTACTGGTTTGGACTGGTTCTCCTGAACTGGTTGTTATGCTTTTGCACAGTTCGGAGAACCGGCAAATTGAACCCCTGGCTGGCCCCACCCCTGCCCTGCCACAATTTTGCGCAGTTTGCCGTTGGCTGCTCTGTTTCCGCACGAGGAGAAGTTTCCCCTGGTACTGAAAGAGAGCAGGTGAGGGGCGGGCTGCCCAGCTCTCTGCAGGTGCCTCCAGATGGAGAAGCGTCCAGGCGTGAGGAGCAAAGCTCTCTTCCTCGCACCAAAAGAGAGAAGGCAAGGGGCGAGCTGCCCGGCTCTCCGCGGGTGCCTCCGGATGGAGAAACGTCCAGCCGAGCCTGGAGAAGCTCCTCCTGGCTCCAAGAGAGAGAAAGAGAGAGAGAGCAGGCAAGGGGCGGGCCGCTTGTTTCTCGGTGAGTGCATGCAGAGGAGTGGCAGCCGGCCCTTCCTTGCTCTCTTTCTGGCTCCGAAAGAGATAGAGCAGGCAAGGGGTGGGCCACCCATTTCTCGGCAAGTGCGTCTGGAGGGAGAAGTGTCCAGCCCGTATCTTTCCTCCCCCTCTTTCAGTGCCAGGAAAAGCTTCCCTCCCTCAGAAAGAGAGGAGGAAAGATCCAGGCTCGCCGCTTCTCTGTAAGTGCGTGCAGAGGGAGAAGCATCCAGCCCGAATCTTGCCTCCTGTCTTTTGGCATGAGGGAAGCAAGCAGATACCCCCCCGCTGGCCGCTGCCATGCTAAAAGAAAGTGAGGTGGTATCTTCCCTCTGCTGGCCAAGCATGGCGGGAAGACCTTTGTATCTTCCCAACGTGCCTGGACTGCGGAGTGATGATACGCGTGTTTCTTTCGGCATGGCGGCAGCAGCAGGGGGGGATCAGCTTGGTTTTGTATCTTCCCAATGTGCCGACCCCTGGCCTAGTCTGCTTTAACCTCAGCCAGATTCTCACATGGTGGCGGCAACTCCGGCCTTCACCTCACATGCTAATACACGCACACCACGCAGGCAGGCAGGGCACTCGCAGCACAGCCGTGGCCATTCCACCAGGCATGGCACAGGGCTCTCCTTATGACAGCAGCGCGACAGAGCACTCTTGACTTCACGCTCAGTACCACAGGTGAGGCACCTCATTTGGGCGACTCGCCCTTTCTGGCCTACCCACCCCACTCATGGCTGCCTGACCACGCACAATTGTTCTTCCCTTCCCTTCCTAGCAATGGGGGAGAGGAGAGGTCCAAATGGTTTGGCTGGGTCATTCTTGCAGCAAGAGCCACGTTCTCCGCATGCCTCTGCACCAAATGTGGTACCCCACTGCTTCCTGTCTTCCATGTAGATGTAAGAAAGGAGTACTAAGGACTACTCATTAAGTATGGTATGTAAAATAATATATAAAATAACTTTAATACCACTAAATGATTAGTTACTAAATTAATTAATTGATAATTAATAATTTAATTAATTACTGAATTAATATTATTTAATACTAAAATAATACGTAAAATGACTTTAGAGTAAAAGGCTTAAATATGTTAACTTTTAGCAAATCAAATATACATTTTGGTCCAAGTAACATCAAATAAAAAAAATCACCAAAAATGACATATACTATTTAAGTCTTAACAACATAAATCAATACTGTGTCTTTTTATGGAAAGCAATCTTGCTTTTTAATCAATTCAGATCAGGGGTGGGCTGCAAAAAGTTTAGCAAGGGATTTGCTGCCCTGTTGCTGGGTAGGCATGGCCATGGTGGACGTGGCCTAGTCGGTCTCCTGCACCACAGCAAGAAGGCTGTTTTTGCCCTCCCCAGGCTCCATAGGCTTTCCTTGAGCCTCTAGGAGGGCGAAAATGGCCTCCTCCGGGCTCCAGAGGCCCACCGGAAGCCAGAAACAGGCCCATTTTCCAACTTCCAGTACTTCCGGGAGCCCATTTTTCGCCCTCCCAGAGCCTCCGCGCAGGCCCTGCACTTACCTGGGATCTAAAACGGGCCACATGAAGACTACTGGGAGGGGCAGGATGGGGTGAGTGGGACCAGCCAGGAGTAGGATTTGCCAAACTGGGCAGACCCTTAGCAAGAGGATCGCCCGAACCCCTGCAAACCCCCAACAGCCCACCACTCATTTGATTCTTTCAAATTTCTTCAAAACTTTAAACAACCTGCCTTGTAAGTCCAGCAGAAAGAAATTATTTCAATTGCTGTCTGGGATTGTCATTTTTATTTCCTTCTTAATTTTTAAAGCCTCATCCATTTATTTTTTTTTATGTCTAATGACAAATTTTTGTTCAAAAGCTTGTTCATGTTGTTCTCAAACTTTGTTACATGTCTTTTTCTGTACCATCTTCTTCTGGGAACAGACTATTCCTAAGAAGACATAACACAACTGACATTATTGATTCAAAATCCCAATGCAGTTCCTCAAAATTGTCTCTGAATGCCATTATAAGTTGTTTGTCTTGTTATGTCTTCAATATCAAAAACAGTTTTTCTTTCCCACAAAAATGCATTAAAATTTTTAAAATTAATTTCAAAGTCTTAATATTAAAAATCCAATATTCAAACATTTTTGGTTATATATTTTTTATTTGTTTCCAAAATTAAAATACAAAAGAAAAAGAATACAAACAAAGAAAAAAAGTGTAAAAACAAAATATTAAACATACACATAAATGTCCCCCCAATTGAATATTGATATCTTTCATCAATAATAATTGTTTCCTCTCTTGGAAAATGGTTGCAATTTATAAACATTTACATTGACAAAATTGCTATATAATTAAAAAATATCGCAAATATAGAATATTATCAATCAATCAATTTTACTACCCTCTATCTACCCTCTATAAACAGTTAACAGGTAATCCCAACAACAAAGCTAAACTTCAAAGCCTCTGTTAAAAATCTGTTATTGTATTTAACTCATAGAAAGTCCACAAAGAGCTTCTAATCTCTCATAAACCTACTACAACCATTGTTTCTGATCTGTTCAGGATCAAATACCATTGACTGATTCTTAATAATAATAGCAACACTTTTCACTTTATTTACTTTTCTTTTTAAATTATAAGTTAAATCTTTCCAAACAACTGCTTTTCACTCTCCAAAAACATAGATCTCCATTGAGGATATTTCCACAGCACTTGTTCAGTAAGTTTTCTGGCAAATTGAGACTCAATGTCTCGATAATAATTCTCACAGCAGAGAAGAAAAAAAGAGAAAAGAAAAAGGAAAGTTTCCATCTTTCTTTAAAATAAAAAAGCAAGAATATGTACAAAAATAAAATGAAGCAATTGAGTTCTTTTAGAAAAACTAATAAAATGCAAAATCCTTAGAGTAAAAATCTGGTATAAATCAGATCAAGTCACTTTCACTGCAAAGAGAAAACCCCTCAAGCTGCCAACTTCCTTGCAATGAAGATGAAGACTATAGTCCAGGTTTTTTCTACTATTCTTATTTTGACCAAGGAGCATAGTGCTCACAAGCTTAGAATGCTTTAGAACAGTGATGGCGAACCTATGGCATGTGTGCCCAAAGTGGCATGCACAGCCATGTTGCCCGGCATGCCAGCTGTCACCCAGCCCAGTTCCATTGTGCATGCACGCACGACCCCTGGGATTTCTAGCCCAAAAAAGAGCTGAAAAAGTGCTGTTTTTCAG
>JANHJO010362068.1:0-13530 GCA_032468235.1 Pseudoxyrhopus heterurus
GGCGGATGAGCTGTATTCAAGAATTGGTCTGGCAAAGGTTTTGTATGCCCTAGTTAGTAATACAATGTTACTGGAGACGAAGCTTCATAAAATTAGGTTAACAACTCTTAATTCCTTTTTGGCAATGCTGTTACAGTGAGCTCTGGGGCTTAGATCATTTGAAATGGTCCTAGGTCCTTGACAACATGAGGGTCGTCTATGAGGTCGTTTCCACCCAAACTTGTATTTGATGTTCTAATTATTTTTGCCAATGTGTAGGACAGAGCGTTTATTAGATGAGATTTGGAGTTCCCAAATGCGCGACCATTCTGACACAAAGTCAAGGTTGCTTTGTAGGGCAGCAGCATTGTCAGTGATGTTAAATAATTTTATGTCATCAGCGAAGAGGACACAGCTGCTTTTAATATGATCACATAGGTCATTGATGTACAGCAGAAAGAGTGTGGGTCCTAAAACGCTGCCTTGAGGGACACCACTGTTAACTGGTGCCAGATTTTCTTCTTAAAAACCTCCAGTGATGAAGCATCCACAACTTCTGATGGCCATATGTTCAACTGGTTAATTGTCCTCACCATTAAGGAGTTTCTCAATTCCAGGTTGCTTCTTTCCTTGATTAGTTTCCATCCATCGTTTCTTGTCCTGCCCTCTGGATCATACTATGCTATAATTAGCTACCACATACACCACATATATGTATATCACATATACATGTTAGTATACATGAGTAGAGTTTACATATTGCCCTAAATCATAATCTGCAAATTAAAACAGCTACTGTCCTTCAATATACCATGCCAAAAGGGAACCATATTATGATTTATTTTAAATCAGATCACTATCTTCCAATTGTAAACACATTTGTTCTCCCATTCAGGTTAGAACAATAGTCCCCAACCTTTGAGCACCAGGGATCGGTTCTGTGGAAAAAAACAATAATTTTCATGGACCGGGGCAGCGTGGTTTCACGAATTATCATGCTCAGATGAAGCTTTGCTTGCTTGCGCAGCCCAGTTCCTAATGGGCCGGGGACAGCTATCAGTCCATGGCCTGGGGCTTGGGGACCCCTGGGTAGAAGGTTAAACCAGCCTCCAAATTATTATTTTGATAGTTATTCTTGACTGCTACTTTCATAATCTTTTCTATATTTTGCCATTATATTGATGTTCTTACCTCTGTTCTCCAGTTTTGCTTGTATTATGGGTGTCCATAATAGATGAATTAAATAAATACATCTCATAAATAAATTAGGGTTACACCAAAGGGCAAAGGCACTGATTTGCTGTTTTATTTAGGGCATTTATATTTCAGTTTTAATATTTTTAATATTTTAAGTACAATTTTATTCTATTTATTTTCTTGTTAGTGATCTTAAACACTACTTACTGTAAAGGTGAGTTATGTATTTAATAAAATCATAAATAAAATTGAAGTCAGATACTAAATGCATGTATTAAATGCAATCTGCATTTATCTAAAATTATCTATTTTTATTTTTTTTAAATGAATAAAGTTGTTAAATGTAAAAGAACATTTCTGTATCCCTGTATCTAATGTGTGATTTAATTTTAACAAGATCTGGCAAAAATTGGAAAGTACCAGGAGTACTATAAAAAGGGAAGTAAAGAATTAAGAGGGATGCAGTTACATTGAAACAGTATAATACACACACTCACACACATATTTAAAAATTACACACTTTGTGAAAATGATCTGTAATATGTTTTAGAAGTGTCACAAACGTCCCTACTCATTAAAGAAGCTGTGTCTTTAAAATAAGACTCATAAAAGCAGCCATGTGTTTTTGTGCAAGAACAGAATCTTGAAAACGGAGATAATTACTTTTATCTATAGTAGCAGAGGTATTGTAAGGTCTTTTGGATCATTTCCAAAATCTATACAGCTGTACTCTATAAACTATACTCTACAGTATTCTTAATACTATATTAATAAAGAAGAATTGGTATATTTATAATCTGTCTTATTATGAATATTTATTGCCAGTTAAATTATTATCCTGATTCAGTTTTAAAGTGCTGTGACTTGTATGTTGTAAGCCTTGTGAAATTTGATGTGATAAATTGTGGATTTTAAAGTTTAAGCTTACGCTGAGAGAACTGTTCTGACCTAGGCTTCACAAAATCATGAAGCAGACTTCTCAACCCCTTTTTATTAGGCTAATGTGAATTCCTATCATTCACATCCAGCAAAGTCCCGGCAAACAGTCTTTCAAGAGTGATTTACAGCCACAGACCTTATCAGGCTTGGAGAGTTGCCAGGCCGATAGCTTCCAAGTGCAATGCTGTACAAGAAAATACATGGCAAGGAGTCATGAACAAATCTTCACCCTAATTATAAACACCACTCCCCTTTTGCTCCTCTTTATTCCCTATGGGAGAAGCCATTCACCATCCACCTGTGCCTTTACTGTGCCTTGTTCCTTAACTGTTCCCTTCTCCTGGCAGCTCTGCGCATGCACACATTGGGAACAGGCTCCAGCTGTTCTTCTGCCTCACTGATCTCCGACTCCGAAGGCAGCTGTCAGATGGCCCCGGCCCCATCTCTGCCTCTGACACAGAGCACTCATCAGAGCCTTCCCCAGACTCCAGGACTGACCTATGTTCCTCCCCAACCTCCTCACTGTCCGAGTCTGCCACCAACTCCGCTGGCGGGCCACAAAACAACCAAGGAGCTTACATACCTTGGCTCTAAGGCCTTAATTAAATAAATATCTCCTCCTCCTCTACCTCCATAATCCCCATTCCCTTCTAGCACTGATGATGTTATATAGTTGGGTCATGAAATGTCTGCAAGAAAACCACCAAGCTCAGAGAGCACCAAGGACCTCACAGCCCTCCTCCTCCTCTCCTCCTCCTCCTCCTCTCCTCCTGCTCCTCCTCCTTCTCCTCAATCATCATCATCTTAGCCATTATCCATTGCAGGATGAAGGCCTTTTCTGTCTGTTTCCAACCCAGACGGTCCTGAACTTTCTTTTGCCAATTGGGCCTGCCATACTGGCTGATATCATCACTCCATCTTGTTTTAGGTCTCTTTCATGGACACTTTTGATCAAGTGGGATCCATTCTATGACTGCCTTGGTCCATCTGCCCTTAGTTCTTCTTGCTATGTGACCATCCCATTTATTTTAAACAAACAAACAAACAAACAAACAAACAAACAAACAAACAGTAAATAGCAGACTTCCAGTATTTAAGGAGACCCTTTCTCCAAAGCACCAGAGGACAGGACAAGAAGCAATGGATGGAAACTAATCCAGGAGAGAAGTAACCTGGAACTAAGGAGGAATTTATTTCCTGACAGTTAGAACAATTAATCAGTGGAACTGCTTGCCACCAGAAGTTGTGGTTGCTCCATCACTGAAGATTTTTAAGAAGAGCTTGGACAACCATTTGTCTGAAATGGTACAGGGTCATCTGCCTGAGCAGGGGGTTGGACTAGTAGACTAGTAGACCTCCATGGTCCCTTCTATGTTCTGTGTTCTATTTTTTGGTTCCTACTTGGGTGGAGACTCCTAGGAAATACAAGGATTTGAATCCTTCTGATGTTGGTGGATTATGCTACAGGTTGTTCCAGGGCTCTCTCTTATTTCCTTTCATCTGCTGCTGCTCCTTAATATTTGTATTAAACCATTGGAAGAGGATTTCGGGGGATAGGAAAAAAATAAAACACAGCAGATCAAGATTTATTAATAAAGGAAGAGGGAGAACTTAAGATGAAGCCAAGAGAACAATACCCGTGGAGGAATTTCCTTTCCGATGGTTTTCATATGCACAATTAAGAGAAAGATTTAATACAGATAAAAGGATAATGGGGCTTGAGCAATGTAAGACAGATTTTGGGAATGAATTATGTACAAATGATGAACATGTAATTGCGAAAATGTACAAGCTTTTATTAATGTTGGAACTGTAGAAGAGCACGTTGAGGAGGGTATGATAAAATCGGCTATGAATTTTGGCTTTAATAAGTGGGAGAGGATAGTGGGATGAAATTCATCCCGTGTTATCATTTAAAATAGAAAAACTAACTGTGGCTGGTTGATAGAATCATATTACGCCAATGCTTCATTATCCAAGGGGTCCTTGGTGCTCTCTGAGCTTGCTTGTTTTCTTGCAGACATTTCAGTATCCAACTAGGTAACATCATCAGCGTTAATGAGTGTGGTGTGCTGTCAGTTTACATTCTAGTGGCTTGCCCTGTTCGGCGTTGGTCTTAGAGATTCGTTGGTTGGGTTGTTTACTGTTGGCTTCTTTGGCAGTGTCTTGATTGGGGTGTCGTTGACTTGATTGTTGGTTGGATGTTAACCTTGGAGTTGATCTATGCTGATCTAAATGCTAGAGAAATGCTGGAGTCTTTTTGTTCTCTTTTGGGTTGGTTGATTGTCTCTTCTATAGTCTACAGATGTTGTTTGTGTCTATTGATGGTTGGTTTGTTGGAGTGCCAGACTTCTAGAAATTCCCTGGCATTTTTGGACTTGGCCTGGGCTAGGATGGTCCCATTTTCCCAATCGAGATTATGGTTAACTCTGTCTAGATTTTGTGAAATTAAAGAATTTTCATCATGCCTTCCAACTGCCAGTTGGTGTTCATGGATGCATTCAGCCAGTCATCATCTGTCTGTTTGTCCTACACAGTGGTTGTTGCAGTCCTTACATTGTCTGTTGTAGATGACTCCTGCTTTTTGCTTCTGGGATTGTTGGGTCTTTTGATCTGCTTAGCTCAGAGAGCACCAAGGACCCATCATGTCAAACCTGATCTACAATTATTCTCCTTTATTAACGTCGTTATCTGCACTGATTCTCTGTTATTTTGGGGGCCAAATTCTACATTGCTCTATTTACTTGTTCTGCAACTTTCTGTACAAATTTTATGTTTTTTCTTTTCTTTTCTTCTTTGTACAGATACTCCTCGATTTACAACATGTAAATTTGTTCCCGCATACAGGGAGTCCTCAACTTATAACAGTTGATTTAGCGATCGTTCAAAGTTAAAACGGCACTGAAAAAAGTGACTTAAGGTCATTTTTTCATACTTACGACCATGGCATCATCCCCGCGGTCAAGTGATTGAAATTCAAACGCTTGGCCACTGACTCATGTTTATGACGGTTGCAGTGTCCCGGGGTCATGGCATTCTCCTTTTGCGACCTTCGGATAAGCAAAGTCAAGGGGGATGCCAGGTTTCACTTCACAACCGTGTTACAAACTTTAACAGCTGCAGTGATTCACTGAACAAAGGTGGCAAAAAAAGATTGTAACGTGGGACAGGACTCGCTTCGCGAATGTCTCACTTTGCAACAGAAAGTTTGGGCTCAGTTGTGGTCGTAGGTCGAGGACTACCCTGTATTCAGTTTTTAACTGTGTGCCATCCAAAGAATTCCTTTTAAGCAATGTAAAAGCATGGTAGATAATAATTGGCTTCATTTGTTTAGGACAGGGGTGTCAAACACAAGGCCCGCGGGCTGGATCTGGCCTGTGATGTGGTCGGATCCGGCCCGCAGAGCTGTCCTGGAAAATATAAAGGGCCGGCCTACGTCGCTTCGGCCTGGTCTACCCAATGCAAAGCGGAAAGATGCCAGCAGTTTGGGGAATGGCGTCAAGTTGGCCACGCCCACCCAATTGGCCACGCCCAATGAGTGGCGTCAAGCTGTCCACATCCTCCCAGTTGGCCACGCCCATGCAGTTGGCCACGCCCATGCAGTTGGCCACACCCACCCAGTTGGCTATACCTGCACAACCCCCCGAGATCAACCACAGCCCTGATGCAGCCCTCCATGAAATTGAGTTTGACACCCCTGGTTTACAATATCCAAAATAATTCAGAGTGATCTGCTGTTTGGATAGATCCAGGCCTGAGAACTGGAACCTTAAATTATTTTTAGTAGGCTCTTTCTGTGTTTATTAGAGTTTAAAGAAGCTGCATTGACTTTTGCTGATGATAGCAACAGCTTTTGCTGAAGCTAATAAAATATAATTTTCCTGGTCTGGATAAAAATACAAACATTGATTAAAGTGAAAGCATGGCCCACTGTCTGTGTGTGACAGGGCCACTAATTCTTTCCTATCTAATGAAATAACCCCTTGAAATGGTTAAGTGGGCAATCTTTATTATAACATAGGAGAGGAGAAAGAGTCATTGTTTATACTGAGACTTTTTAATGGAGTCTCCAGAAAATTGTAGAGAATATTAAGATGTATTTGTTAGATTAACCCACAGCTCTGGCATTTCATTGTTTAGACACATACTCATAGATCATAGACTTCCATTTGGGAGTCGCACCTGAGGCTTATATATGTGTCCCTTCACATTATTTTCTCCAAATGCTTGAGTAATTTATAAAAGTCTGTAGAGATTCTCAGTCATCCAGGTCATGGTTGTCCCAAAGGTGCTTTTCAGAAGTTTCTGGGTTTTTTCTTTTGAAGACATTTCGCTTCTCATCCAAAAGCTTCTTCAGCTCCAGCTAGATGGTGGAGAATGGAAGGATTTATATTCCTTGCAGACAGCTGGTCATTTGCATTCTTTTAGAGGGTTGTTGAGGCCACTTGGAGGTTTACCTGTGTCCTCAGGGTCAACTGAGTAGTGCTCCTGGTTCCTGTAGTCTGCATTTTTTCCCCTCTGGAAATCCATTCCTACTCCCACATCATTCAAAGGGTGTTCATCCCAAATTGTATAGCTAAAAGTTCGTAGAGATTCTCAGTCATCCAGGTCATGGTTGTCCCAAAGGTGCTTTTTCAGGAGCTGCTTTTTCTTATTTTTTTCTTTGAAGACGTTTCACTTCTCATTCCAAGAAGCTTTTTCAGTTCTGACAGGGTAGTGGGGAATGGAAGGATTTATATTCCTTGCAGACAAGCTGGTCATTTGCATCCTTTTGAGAGGGTCATTGATGCCACTTGGAGGTTTATCTGTGTCCTCAGGGTCACCTGAGTAGTGCTCCTGGTTCCTGTAGTCCTGTAGTGAGTAATTTATCTTTTCAAATGATCTTTTGGGGTCTGGAGATCCTAAGCAAAATTCTATTCTTGACCTCTCCTCACTTATTTTCAACATAATCAATTTTTAGAAGGGCATTTCTTGACCGTGGCGACTTGAAGCTGTGTGGACTTCAATACCCAGAATTCCCCAGCCGATAGAATTCTGGAAGTCCAAACATTTTCAAGTTGCTAAGATTGAGATGTATGGCTTGGAACATGCTTCATTTCCTTCTCAAAATTGAAAAACAGAACATTGCTCTTCATATGGGCTCATTTCCTGAATTAGCAGCAGGAATAGAGGTAGTCTTCAATTTACGACCACAATTGAGCCCAAAATTTATGTTGCTAAGTGCGAAATTTGTTGAATGAATTTTGCCCCATTTTACGTTTTTTCTTGACCCGTTTGTTAAGAGAATCACTACAGTTGTTAAATTAGTAACACGGTTGTTAAGTGAATCTGGTTTCCCCGTTGACTTTGCTTGTCAGAAAGTTGCAACATGATCCCGGGACACATCTGTCATAAATGTGAGTCAGTTGTCAAGCATCCAAATGTAAATCACGTGACCATGGGGATATTGCAACAGTCATAAGTGTGAAAAAAGGTCCTAAGTCACGTTTTTCAGTGCCGTTGTAACTTCCAGCGGTCACTAAGCGAACCATTGTAAGACTACCTGTAGACTGCTGGTTTGGTATAGTGAAACTTCAATGACAATGTGAAGTTATGAATGGAGTAGTCTGGATGGTGCTTCCTCACCAATATTTTTAATTGCTTCTGTTTTTTTTTCTGGATTTCCCATTGAAGCGATACAAATATAACCCTGAATGTTTTATGGAAAGGAAGACCAGACAAATGTCTTATCTGTCACAATGCAGGATTCCTTCAATTGTTTTATGGTGCTTATCATGCTAAAACTGAAACTCGGAGGTTTAGAAAGAAGGAATGTTTTCCTGAATGAAATTCCATTAAATCCAAATGGCTGCTTATAATTATGCAATTGAGCCGTATGGTGGTAGTGCCCTGCCAGTCCCTCGGTAGCGATCTGGGAAGTTAATTTTATTTTTGCTGTAGGCTAGGCTTTCATGGTGCTTATCCAAGTGGGAGGAAAGAAAAAAAATAAGGCAAAGTGAATTAGAACTGCCTTAAAAAAAATTGCAGCAAAAGCAGTTAAGGCTTCTTATCATTTGGCCATATTTGCCTTGCATGATTAGAGTGTAGCAATCACAGTGCAATCTGTTTTGATTAACAGAAGAATTCTGCGAAATAACAGAATAGCACTGAGTTGGAAGAGGCCTTGGAGGTCTTCTAGTCCAACCCCGCTGCTCAGGCAGGAATCCCTATACTATTGTAGACAAATGGCTGTCCAAATTCTTCTTGAAAACCTCCAGTGTTGGAGCACCTACAACTTCTGGAGGCAAGTTGTTCCTCTGATTTATTGTCCTCACTGTCAGGAAATTTCTCCTTAGTTCTAGGTTGCTTCTCTTCTTGATTATTTTCCATCCGTTGCTTCTTGTCCTGCCTTCAGGTCCTTTGGAGAATAGGTTGACCTCTTTTTTGTGGCAACCCCCTCAAATATTGGAATACTGCTATCATGTCACATTTAGTCCTTCTTTTCATTAAACCTTCTTTTCATACCCAATTCCTGCAACCGTTCGTCATATGTTTTAGCCTCTAGGCCCCTAATCACCTTTGTTGGTCTTCTGTGCACTTTATTTTTAGAGTCCTGACATTTCCATAAACTAATATAAGCATGAATATTCAGTAGCTTTCTCCATGTATGGTCAACACAAAGTGATTGTGTCTATGGTATCCAATGTTATTCTAATATTAAGAGTTTTGAAAGCACTGTATTCCTTTGATGGCTTTTAACCCTACCGGGTTTCAGGCATCAAGAGGTGGGATGGTTTAGGAAGTCAGGGAAAATTGTCTGTTTGCACAACTAAAAAATTGCCTTCATTTAAAGACGGGCCAAGCTTTTTCCGGTCTTCATTTCTGATGTTTAACTTGACATTCGTGTGTATTTTAATGGGGCAGGCGCTAGGAGATTATTCCTTTGTGAACTGGCTTTATCTGGTTGTAAAACCATTTGCGTTTCAGAATTAAGGAGGTCTAAACAGATTTATCGATAAAAATAGCTCAGCAGAAATAATTACCATCTGATACAAAAGGAAAACTAGTCCACTGTCTTGTTATGAAAACGGTCATAAGTCACTTTTTCAGTACCATTGTAACTTTGAACGGACACTAAATGAACTTCTGGAAGTTGAGAATTACCTGTGTTTTGTCCATTCTTCCCTCGTAGAAAAAATAAAATAAAATAAAATAAAATAACAAAAAATAAAATAAAATAATACAATATACAATACAATATAATTAATATAATATAATAAATATAATATAATACAATACAATATATAAATAATAAAATAAAATATAAAATAAAATAATAAATAAAATATAAAATAAAATAAAATAAAATCACATGATCAAAATTCGGATGCTTGGCAACTGACTCACATTTATGACGATCATAGTATCCTGGGTCATGTGATCCCCTTTGTGACCTTCGGATGAGCAGTCAAGGGGGAAGCTAGATTCACTTAACAACTCGGTTACTAATTTAACACCTGCAGTGATTCACTTAACAACGGTGGCAAGAAAAATGGGATAAAACTCAACAAATGTCTCGCTTTACAATAGAAATTTTGAGCTCAATTGTGGCCAATAAGTCAAGGGCTAACTGTTTAGGTCTTCTTGGAACAAAAATAACGAGGGAGACGTTAACTTCCCTGTGCTGGGTTAATTATTAGACTGCAGCCCAGATTGAATCCTGCTGCAGAAGCTGTCCATTCAAAATCAGGATTGTACACATTTTTGCAGAGATGCTTCATCGTGAGAAATAGGAATCTACCTTTCCCCTAAAGCTGCATCTTGTAACAAGTTGTACTCTCACCTTGTTTTTTAAGAGTGAATTCAATAGTTCCTACTGATTTGCTTGGCTAGACTATACAATTTCCCAGCATGGTTTCTGGGCAAGTGTTTCCAAGCTTTGGTGAGTTTTTGCTGGATAAGACACCACTTGGCCTGCTCCAAGATATCTCTGCACTAAACTTTGGCAAATGCTGGATGCATCATTTAACTTCCTCCGGGTTATCCTTGCCTAAGCTTGAAGAGAGTTATGTAACCGTGTGGGATTCATTTCTGAGTGGATTTTGAAGTACCCCTGCTTCAACAAAGGGAATCCTATCACCTGCAATCTGATTTTTTTTAAAGAAAAATATGTACCGTATTTATTAAAGATCTTAAATGCTGTGGTAACAGCAAATACGAATTAAATGAAAAGAAAAACAGAGAAAAAGAATAATAAGTACAAAGAAAGAAAGTAAAAGAAATAAAATAGTAATAAAATAATAAATAAGAGCAAGGATTTTTTTCCCTTGACACCTGAAGCAGAGGAGGAGAAGGAGGAGAGATGGAGGAGGAGGAGGAGGAGGAG
This sequence comes from Pseudoxyrhopus heterurus, assembly GCA_032468235.1. NCBI lineage: Eukaryota > Metazoa > Chordata > Lepidosauria > Squamata > Pseudoxyrhopus > Pseudoxyrhopus heterurus. The sequence continues at coordinate 10,481 of JANHJO010362068.1, forward strand.
GAGGAGGAGACGAGGAGGAGGAGGAGGAGGAGGAGGAAGTGGAGGAGGAAGAAGAAGGGGAGGAAGAAGAAGAGGAGGAGGAGGAGAGGAAAGCAGAGGAAGAGAAAGAAAAAGCATTGACAAGATACTTCTTTATATTTCTTTTCCTTTTCTTTCTCAATTTTCTTAATTTCAGCAGCTTAACGTAGATATAAAGTGCTTTTGCTCCTTCTATTGTTAAGAAAGCAAGAATCTGAAAGGATTGTGAAGCACTTGTAGACCTACCAGAAAAATCCAAATTTCCTTCTGTTCCTTTTTAAAGCTGTGGACCAGGCAAATGGAAGCTGTCCGCCCGTACTTGATCAGTGCTTTTCTCCATAAACACATTGCCTTTGATACGTTTCTCTTTCCTGTCCATCATAAATGGTTAGAATGATCTTATCCCAAATCAAGTAAACCCTTGGAAAGGTGAACCCTCTGAAATGGCCACGCTGGATTCAGAATGGAAGACGGTTCCTTTGGAAAATTTTGACAGAGGAACTTTTAAGTTGACTGTAAAAGTTGTGTTGGGCTGGAATGTAATCAAATAATAAAGTGTGCTATGGGTTTTTGGGTTTTTTTGGCAATAAAGAATTGACAAAACCAGAGCAAATTTGTGAGATTTAGCAATCTCAATTTAGCAAATTTAGAAGCAAGGATGGTGACTTTGTTGCCAAAGAATGGAAAAGCTAAGATCTAGAACTTTTTGGCTGCCCAGACGTCAAGATTTGATAGATTCTTAATTATTCATTAATAAATAACAGATGTCTTGGACATTATTTGCTTTTACTTGGGCTGTTACGTTTTAATTAAAGCGTTAACAGTTCCTCATCTCTTCCATATAATATCCCCCCTTATTAAATACATTTTTTTCCCAGGATATACTTTTAATTCCCTGATAGCATTTTTCTTCTACCTGTCGCAGTAATGTTTTGGTGTATAGTGGTTTGTTTGTTTTTTGCATGAGTTAATTACCTCAATTTACAGTGGTTAGTAACTTTTCTGGGGGGGAACATCATCTGATGAAAATCTTGCAGTTTTCTGTAGCTGTACTTTTACGAGCGGTAGTAGGAATTCAAACAGATGGTCCATTTATTTAATTTACCAAGAGCTTATTGTTCCTTTTGCTTATTAATCAAAAAAAAAACCCAACCCCAAAAAACCTGAATACTGAAGCAATTGTACAGAGTCCAAAATGAACATACAAGAACTGAATGAAAAGCCTCCAGGCTTCTAAAAACTCCCGCAGACGATAATGCTGACACTGGAAGATCTGACGTGTTGCTTAATGTCTGTTTTTCCACCCAGTTTGGGATGTTGCTGTGGGAAAAGTTTGTGCTGCTCTCATATTTGATCCCCCTTTTGTGAACTTCTGACAAGCCAAGTCAACGGCGGAAGCCAGATTCGCTTAATGACCATGTTACTCACTGAACAACTGCAGTGATTCACTTAACAACAGCAGCCAGAAAGGTCATAAAATGGGGTCAAATGTCTTTCTGACATTTTGGGCAAAATAAAAATGAAAAGGCATCATTTAGGGGTTAGTTTTTGGCGTTACAGATGGCATTATTCACATGCATATCTTTGAAGCTGCCACCTCTCTCTATATTTAAACTAAAGTTAAGGGTTCATTCAACGCTCTTACGTCTTCTACATTACAAGCGATGATATATGGGTATGCTGGTCAATAATTCAATGCAGAAGATGTAGCTTATATGACAGGTACTGTTACCAGTGGGTTACTCTTCTCTCCGAATTTGCCATTGCTTTCATCTGGCAAAATTTTCAACTTCTTACACTAGACTATAGCCCAGGGCTTCTTGTCAATAAATATGACCCAAATATAATTCCCCTCAGCCAAGGAGAAGCTAAATCCTTCCATCTTAGCCCATTGATCCGAAAAGAGGATGGAGACATAGTTGAGAAAATAAATAAACTGATCATTTCTCTAAAACATCTATGAGATTTTCTAGCAACTGTGCACATCTTTCCACTTCCTGGTGTGATTTGAGGAATTTTAAGCCTCCAACAACGTCTTTGTTTAATGTCTGTGGAGATTCTCAGTCCTCCAGGTCGTGGTTGTCCCAAAGCTGCTTTTTTCCAAGAGGCAACTGGACCTTCTTGGTTTTTTTTTCCCTTGAAGAGGTTTCACTTCTCATCCAAGAAGCTTCTTCAGTTCAAGGACCTTCAGCTCCTTGTTTTAGAGTCCACAGATTCCGTTGCAATTTGAGGAATTTTACCCGAAAGTCTGGAGAAAAAAAAGTCCTTGTTTTATAGGCCAGGTTTTTGCTTCCACACCTTTCACGTCTGCAAATGTCTTCAGTGGATTTTGGTGAGCAAATGAAAGGATAATGAAGATATTTTGGCTGCACTACAACCTCTGGGAAAGGGCAAAATGATGAATTATCGATGGCGGTACCTACCATGGAACATCAAATGCAAGATAATAACGATCTAATCTAGACAAAATGTCTAGTTGGGCTCTAAAAGATAGGTTGTGTCTCGAGCAGCTGCAAAGCAGGCTACTAAAAAGCAATTAAAGCTCTAAGCACCATGTGCCTCTCTGATCATCCATTTTAAGTTGATTAAGAATTATCCACCAAGGAAACTGCAGGGGAAAATTACAAGCTTCCCAGAGGAAAATAACTTGCAAAAGAATTCAAATTAGAACGGTAGGGCTATCATTTTCTTTCTCTTCGCTGCAAAATCACTGGGTACCTTTGCTTTCTTGTGCCTTGAGTCTAAAAATAGTAAACTTGGATGGTACCAGCCCAGATCTTCAACAGAAACCAAGGTTTCCATCAGAGGTGGACCTTCAAGTTAAGATCAGAGGGAAAGAGTAATCAGTTTTAGATTTCACATTTTGTTGTTGTTGTTAGTTGCAAAGTCATGTCCGACCCATCGTGACCCCATGGACAACGTTCCACCAGGCCTTCCTGTCCTCCATCATCCCATGGAGTCCATTTAAGCTCACACCGATTGCTTCAGTGACTCCATCCAGCCACCTCATTCTCTGTCGTCCCCTTCTTCTT
>JANHJO010362434.1:0-12762 GCA_032468235.1 Pseudoxyrhopus heterurus
CACACACACACACACACACACACACTCAAAATGACACCCTCATATAAAATAATTGGCAATTACAATATTGGCATAAAGGAAAATTGTCCACTGGCAGTTTGTGATTATGGGCAAATTAGATTAAACAGACGATAAATTGTGGTAAAGCTGGGTCAAAGCTCTCCAATCAGCTAAGAATATTTTAAAACTGGTTTAAGGCTTTGCTGGCAAGGGCATTGAGGGAGTGCCCTTTTCCAATTTTTCCTTGGAATTTTTGATTATGTTTATTTTCATGGCTTATTGAATCAGAGTGTAAGAGACTAGCACCTCATAGGGTTGCCATGAGAGCCTTTGAAAAGATAGACAAATTCTTTGATGCATTTAGAACTACAAAAATCAGAATATGTAGGTCACAGGTTTCCTCTGATAACATATGGAAGTAAAATTCTGAAGCAGACTAGAAAAGATCCTAAAGCTTTTGCCTAAACATTTTTATTAAGTTATTAAGTATTATAAAATACAAAATATAAAAGTATATAAAAGAGTAATGAGAAAAGATCCTAAAGCTTTTGGACATTGATGCTGGTGAAGGCTTCTGAACATGCCTTGAACAGCCAAGAAAACAATGAAGTCTTTACAGGCAACCAAGGAGACTACAGGTATTCCTTGACTTACAACAGTTCATTTAGTCACCTTTCAAAGTTACAATGGCACTGAAAAAAGTGACTTGTGACTGTTTTTCACAGTTACAACCTTTGTAGCATCTCCATGATCATATGATCAAAATTCAGATGCTTGGCAACTGATTCATATTTATGACAGTTGCTGAGTCTCAGACTCGTATGATCACTTTTGTGACCTTCTGACAAGCAAAGTCAATGGGGAAGCCAGATTTACTTAACAACTGGGCTACTAACTTATCAACTGCAGTGATTCACTTAACAACTGAGGCAAGAAAGATCGTAAAATGGGGCAAAGCTTGCTTAACAAATATCTCACTTAACAACATAAATTTTGGACTCAATTGTGGTAATACGTTGACGGTTACCTGCACAGAATTTCCATCCCTAGTCAGCTCTACAACTTCAAAAAAAACGTGCACCTTGATGCTGCCAATAGAAAAATATTATTGGCTAAATTGACAAACTGTTCATCATTTTGCAACATTCTGAAATAGTGAAGAAATTACTTTTGGGGAAAACCTCCCTCATTCTAGATTCCCCAAATGTGATTTCCTTATGGGCTCCACAGTCTGCTAAAAAACGCTCTTCCAATGATCTCTATCTTGATTTGCATTTTTGATGTTTTTGTTGTGACTGACTTTTTGCAATCCCATGGATTATGGCACACCAGGCTCCCCTGTTTTCTATTGTCTTCTGAAGTTTGCCCAAATTTTTGTTCATTATGTCAATGACAATGTCTAACTGTCTCGTACTCTGTTGTCCCTTTCTCCTTTTGCCTTCAACCATTCCCAGCATCAGAGTCTTTTCCAATGAGTCCTCTATTCTCATCTTTATTTGACTATGAATAGCAATGTCCGCAAAGAGAATCGAAATTAGCAAGATGGTGAATAGATGGTGACCTCTTTTGTACATGTGCTGATAACATGTTCAGAGGAAGGAGACAATCATCTCCCTCTCATTTTACCAATGTTGACATCCATCCTCTCTCCAATCCAAAATCTTATTTCATCTTCTTGTAAGTTATCAGATTCTTCTTATTTCTGCTGAGAAACAGGGTTTAAGCAATTCCTAATGATACCACAACTTATTAGGTTATGCTTCTTTTGCAGATCTTGGGTCAAATTATGGAAATTTAATCCAACATATCTGGAGGGTACCAGATTTTTTGGGGGGTTAAAATCTTTGATGCAACAGCAAGATACATACTGCAACCGGAATAAGTAGTGGCTTATTTACAGCAATATCTGGATTTTGACTCAATTTAATGAAACAGTATTATTTGTTTGTTCTCAGCATTGACCGTCTGGTGAGAAAAAGAAACCAATTTAGTATCTAATGAGGAAGTTGGTCACCTTGAATACAGTTCTGAGAAAATGCTCTTGTATGAAAAACAAACACAGTAGATGCCAAATCACATATTCTATTCCTAATGGTTACGTAGACATTGGAAGCTGATGACATCTGACATACCTTTGTAGAACATATAAAAACATGGCACTCTCCAGAGGTGTATTTAGAGAGAAAATGGCCTCAATCACAGCATTCCTATTGTTCTGCACTCTTTTTCAGTTGCTCATTGCAACAGGTAAGGGAAATGCATCAAATATTTTGGGTTGATTCATTTCACCTGGGACAGTATATCACTAAACTATGCTTTAGAAGAGGACGGAGCATGGGAGACCTATTAAAAAATCAATAAGAGTTGAAATAATAAAAAAAGCAAGAGATGAAGGACAGAGATAGAATACTTTTTAAAAATCAGATTTGTTTTTTTAAAGATTAGAAAATAGAAATAAAAAATTAGAAAAAGGGAAGATATTATTGTGCACGCTGTCACATAATACAATTTACTATAATTAGTATATATACGTAAATGTTAGAAGGATGATTACTCAAAAAGTCAACAAGAGTTGAAATACTAAAAAGGGCAAGAGGATGGATAGATATAGAATACCTTTTAATGTGGGATTTATTTTATTAAAAATTAGAAAACGAAGGTAGAAATCGAAAATCGGGAAAATATTATGGGAATTGTCACATAACATATCTTACTATGATTAATAATTATACGTAAGTGTTTGAAGTTGGAAATAATTTGGGTTGACTCATTTCACTGGGACAGTATCACACTAATCTTTGCTTTAGATAGAAGACTAATTGTCAGAGATTATTAATTTAGAAAATTTATATGCTGTTTGGATCAGTTACACGACTTGTTTCCTGATTCCAAGTAAAGGGAATGAATGAATGCTTAGCAGGGAGTTTCTTCAGTTCTGATCTTGTCTTCTTTTACGATTTTAGACATTCGTCCCTGCGTCTTTCCATTTATCTACCGTGGGAAATACTATTATTCTTGTACCAAAGTTGATAGCCAGAAGCGCCCATGGTGTGCCACAACTGCAAACTATGATAAATCTCCTCAATGGAAGTATTGTACCACTAAAGGTTTGACAAAATTACATTTATGAGATTGAAGTTTTACTGATTTTAGGAGATATAACAATTGTCTGGAAGCAGCCAATTGATTCCCAGTTTAGCGTGTCTGAGCGTAATCTCATATAGAATTGAAACAAGCATTGACGGTGTCTGTCTGCACAAGGACTATATAATATTTAGTGAGAAAAATATGTTTCTCCACTTTGCCAACTTTCAACGTGTGGACTTCGAACCCCTCTGGGAAATTCTGGAAACTGAAGTCTATGCATCTTAAAGTTTTCTGAAGAAACTGGTTTCCAAGATGAATGGCATCCTTCCCTGTGGTCCCAGGAAACTCCTCTAACTGTAAAAGACGTTTTAGAGGTTTTGCTATTTTGAGTAAAAAAAATACACAAAAACTGAAGTGGAGTCTAAAACCCAAGGAAATGTCAGGAAGCTTCATATGGTCTTTTCCATTATCCTTGCTGTGGCCCTGGATAGCCCCAAAATTGTTAAATTAATCTTCAGCTCCTAAAAACATACTCATAACTGGCCAAATTAAGACTTACTGATTGACAGATGGGTCCCCGAGTATCTAAAAGGATTTGGAGCTCAGGACCTCTTCCACCCCTTATAGCCAATCCAGTCCTACTGCTTACAAGCACCAAGGGTTCTAGTTTTAATATAACTTTTAATTCATATGGCAACTAAACAGAATGTGGCTTTAAGATGAGCCCAATATCAAGAAAAAAGGACTTTCCAGCCTTGAGGCAGATTGCAATTTCTAGCTTTTTAGCCGCATCACCCCTCAGTTGGGCACACCTGTCAGCTGCAGAGGGAAGGGAAACGTAAGTGGACCTGTGCATGGTGAGGCAGGGAGGGCCCAGGCCTCTCTAGAGTGGCATGGGGAGGGATGAAAGAGGCCCACACACACACTGGTGGGTCACATCATCCAAGGCATTCAATTGACATGCCAGTGGGTCTAGCTGTCCAAGGCCCCTTACTCCACACTAGCATTGGTGTCTCCAGGAAGCGATGACAAGGAACCATAGACAGATGATGGAAACAATGCATGATACAGATGTGGGACTACGAAACTCCCAGCCAATGACAATGAAGAATGATAAAAAAATTCAGAAACTAGAGGAGAAACCAGAAGGAGTAGAGGAAAGAATAGAGGAGATAAATCAACAAGTGATACAAGCAGATAAAGAGAGGAAAGAGATAATAAAAATTCCTGAAATAGAGCAGGTAGATTATCTCGCAAGAGGTCAAATGGTAGAAGAGGGCAAAGAGAAGTATCTCCCAGAAGTGATGACAGAGTTACTGATGGATGTTTTAGAGATTAGACAGCGAGAGGCAAATGTGGAGGAAGAGAAATACTTAGAATAAACATGAGTGATGTACGATCCCAAGGGAGGAGCATGGGAGACCTATCAAAAAAATCAATAAGAGTTGAAATAATAAAAAGAGCAAGAGATGAAGGACAGAGATAGAATACTTTTTAATATCGGATTTGTTTTTTTAAAGATTAGAAAATAGAAATAAAAAATTAGAAAAAGGGAAGATATTATTGTGTACGCTGTCACATAATACAATTTACTATAATTAGTATATATACGTAAATTAGTATATATACGTAAAAAACCAATGCTCATTTTCTCACTATTGCTGGAACCCCTCCCCCCCACATTAATTATAAGAAAGTGACCAACAATCTCCTATTCTTTCATGATATTCAAAATCTGGTGCTTGCACTGGCCTCTGAATTCCACCTAAAGTTAGGGTGGAAAAACCACATTCAAAATAGACGTCTATTATGTGGGCCCTGCACCTCTGTTACTTGTCTAAAGAAGTGCTTTATCTGGGAGCTGATATCGTTCTTTCCCATTGTTGAATCCTGGTCTTTCAAATATAGGAGAAATCTCTTACAAATTTCCCCACAAATTTGTTTTAATCAAAGAGCAGCAAAAATTTTCACTGACCATTGGTTATTTATGATTTATTTATAAGCAACACTTTTTGGGTCAAAATGTTTCAGGGCTAAACTGACACTTAACTTCCCAGGGAAAAATAGATATGGAGAAGTGGTAATCGCCTTAACTAAAGCCATTTTAATTCTTCATAACCTTTCTTCCATTTATGTCAAATCTTTATTTCTTTTAATTAGGAATCTATCTTTTTACATACAGAATATGAAGGGACTTCTCATGACCAGGCCTGCATCTTCTGTTTTATCTACAAACATGAATTGTCTATACTTGCACCAATGAAGACACAACTGATGGCAGGTTTTGGTGTGCCACAACATGAAACTATGACAAAGATGTCATGGTCATAGCTATTGTGCTGATATAAGTAATTATTTTATAAATAATGACTGGTAAATAAAAGCTCCTACTGTGATGATAGCAATAACAACAACAACAACAATAACAATGATGATGATAATTAAAAACTCCTACTATGTTGCTAGCGATGATAATAACGATAAAAACAATGATAATAAACACTTATTTCAGAATAATTTTGTATGAAATATTTTTATGGAACAATGGCTCACTTTGTCACAAGAGCAACCGGTGTATCCTTCTTTCTTTCTTCTACATACCATTCTGTCTTTTTACTTGATTTTTGAACTGTCTCCTCATTCCTTTTCCTTTCCAACTTTTCTTAGATTTTTTGACCCCTTCCCTGTATATAAAAGTGCCCAGTTAACAATGGGGCTGTTTATAGGGGGTGGGAGGGTGCCCTGAAAGCCAAAATATTGGGTACAGCCTGAATATGCACATCCAAATATGTGCAACTTCAACTGTTCAGTTGTGCTTACCATTGTTACATTGCATTTGTACATTCTGTATGAAACACAGTAGCATTAACCATAATTACATATTTATATTGCCAGTTGGGATTATGCATCGTAGTAAACCAAAATGTGGTATGTTTAATTTTGGTGTAGTGTATTGTGTTAACCCATATACATACATACATACATACTTGCTAATTGTGATTGGACAAAGGCAGACAAAGTGCTAAATGATGAAATTGTGAAGTACTCATGCAAAAAGAAAAAAGGTGCATATTTACTTCACACAATATCATTTCAATATCATTATGGCTGGTTGCAGATGCAACTGCTCCTATTGTCCATTGCAACAATTTGGTTTCTGTAACAGGGACAAGGATATGATAGAAGGAGAAGTAGTGAAGTGAAGCAAATTTGCTAACAAGTGCAATAATCATGTGAAATTCTCAATACAAAAAGAGGCACAAAAAGATAATGCCAATTGCTTCTGCAGAATACAGCAAAAGAAATAGAACTAAGAAAACAATATCTATTACATAGCATCATTTGTCTCCCTCATCCCTGAAGAAGGTAACCAGCAGAATGCGATAGTGGGGAACTATTACAATATAGCAAAACTGTGGTGCTGGATCTGACTGAAAACTAAGCTGCTGTGACAGGATTTGATTCTTCAAAACAAGAATTATGTAAAGTTTAGTCAGAAAAAGTGTTTCTCTACCTTGGGAACATTAAGACAGCAGACAGCAGACAACCTTTGCAGTTTGGTGGCCTGGTGGGTGGGGTAACCGGGCCATGTGAGTGAGTAAGGTGAACTGTGCACATGTGTGTTCTGGCTCGTCACTCACGTGGCCCAGCTGTGAAAAGGCCACGGCCTGGCAGTGGGCCACAGCCCAGGGGTTGGTGACCCCTGTGTTAAGATGTGTGGATTTTAAGCTTCACTGAAAAATTCTGGGAGTTGAAGTCCATACTGCCAGGGTTCCAAGTAATAAATCCATATTAAGCAAAACTCCAAGGCCAGTAGATTCCTCAAAGAATAGGTTTATTGGAAATATCAAATTGGCACATATCTGGTGAAAACCAACTCTAAAACCCCCTGTAATTTTCACCTAATTAAAAGTAAAAGATTTTCTGCTTTCTCAAAACAATCAGTCACATGGTCCAATCACGGTGTGGTCTGGCAACCAGGTAGCATCATTCCACCGTCTTCCAACCAGGTGTGATAATGTCCTTGGTTCCCAAGAGAAATTATTTTGTTTTGACAACGGAATTCCCTCTATCTCAAATCCCCCCTCCCTATCCCTCAGCTCCAGTGTGGCAGCACTGAAGTGGCAAAATGGCTTCAGTCAGGTCAGCTTCAGGGTTGACACATACATCTTAAAGTTGCTTAAATGGAAAAAACTTGACCTAAAAGATAAAGGGACTTCAATCCTTTGCCTGTGCTCCCAAGAGACCCAAAGTAGTGCTGGTGGGGAGTTGCAGTGCTCCTAAAGACGGTTGTGCCTCCAAGCACCCAAATTGTGATCACATCTCTATGGGACTGCAATGGTTGGACCTTTGAGCAGGGGTTATAAATCCTTTTCTTCATTACCATGGTAATTTCAAATAGTCACTGAATGAAAGGATAAAAGTCAAGAACTACCTGTATTGCAATCAGGGAGTCCCAAGTTTAAATTTCATCTCACTCTGAAGACCACTGGGTGACATTTGAAAAATTAAGCACTATCCAACCCATTTCACAAGAAGTAATTCTGCAATGAGGAACTCCATTCCTTGGCATCTTGAACCCACAAAGAAAAAGCAAGGTCATTATTTTGATACAGAAAGCAAACATTGCAGCTTTCCTAAGAAACTGACACCTGCAAGATGGGGAAGTTGAATTTATGCATATAATTGGAAACACTATGAACAAATACACCCCTTCCTGTTCTTGAGTGGTGCAGCGGTTAAGTATGCTGTACTTAAGTAATTAAGTATTCAGCTCCCAGCTGCCTGCAATTTAACAATTCGAATCCCACCAGGCTCAAGGTCAACTCAGCCTTCCATCCTTACGAGATAAGTAAAATGAGAACCCAGATTGTTGGGGGCAATATGCTGACATTGTAAACCACTTAGAGAGGTTGCAAGCCCTGATAGGCGGTATATAAATACAATGCTATTGCTATTGCTATTTCTATTATCATCCTGAACACCAAAAACTAAATAATATAAACCATTTGTACCCTTCTCGTATATTCTTTTAGGAAGCATACAGCTAAAAATTAGAGTTTCTATACATGCTACTAATAGTATAACTATGGAAAGTGTGGGGGAAATGATATTTGGTAGAAATAGAAAAATAATCGATCTGCAAAACTTGTCATGCCTACTGCAGCCCAATGCTTGGCAACACAAGGTAGAGAAACAGAAATCCTTTTGTACTGGCAGAAACCTATCTTGTTTTTTAAAGTCATCAGTCTTGTGCAAATGTTTAGGAGAAAGGTGAAGTTATATTCTGTAAAGATTGAATTTCAAGGCATGATCCAAGTTTCTAAGCCAATCCCATTGATTTCATGAGAATTTTGTCAGAGTTAGCAAATTTGGCAGTTGACTGGATGGGCTTTGTAAAGATGATATTTTTAAATCTAGAGGAAGGAGAAGGGTTGTTTTTCACTGTTTCAGCAAATAACTAATGAATTTACTACAGCACCATTGGAAGTAAGCACATTGGTAGTAATAAAAGAAAACCATTTTTATATCATTTGGCGGGCTGTTTCCTCTTTGAAAAATAAACTGAGCATTCATATATATATTTTTCAGGAGACTACAGCAGTGTACAGAAGGACCCATGTTCAAGACTTATTTTCTTTGTGACTGAACCCATAATATGTAAAGTTCTGAATGTAAAAGCCCTGCCTGAAATCCCAAAGAGTTTCTGCTACTCAGTAGGATCTGATTCAGGATAGAGCATATTTCTGTCATATTAGATTATAGACAGATTACTATATAGCTATAATTTAGTAAGATTATGAAGAATGTCAGTAATGTTGTAATCTAGTATTGCAATCAGCAATGTTGTTTGTAAAGAATATAAATAAATATTAGACTGAATAGTGTTGTTCAACAATATATTTTGCACCATAGCCTCCTGTTTATGTTATCTGCATGGTTTATTTTAGCATCTTAACCTGTTCAGAATAATTTGAGTGTGTGTCAGGGCACTATTTATCTATCCTGGTGGATGTGATATAGTGGCTTGAAAGGTAATCGCTGGATGAGAGATCCTAGCTTGCATAGAATGATATATGAACACTTTGGAGTAAAAGTAGGTTTGAGATTAAGCTTGTGCCATTCTGACCAAAAGTTGCCAGAATAGATCAGTGATCACTTGTTTAAGTTGTTTAAGGCAAAGACATGCTTACGGTTGCTAACATTTTTGGGATATACTGCCTGGTGAATATTTGGGCAACTCCATGCAGTTTTCTAATCCACCTTTTCAGCTGCAATTAGCTATTGCTTCTCTTCTAGGTGTGTGAGAGAAGGACTTCCTCACGGTTGATCAGCTGGCTGCCATGTCTAAGGCAGTACTGGATTTCTCCATTTCTAATCCAGGGCCTTAATCACTAGGTCAAACTGGCTGCCACTTTTTAATTTAGTTAGCTTTCATTTAGTCAGTCCATTGCAATTTTGAAGGCATTATTTGAAAGTCCTGATGGACCGAACCCAGGCTGACAGACATGAAAATCAATGAACCATCTGGTAATAACCTTGGCATATGGAAAATTGTGATTTAAAAGCAAGAGGAATAAATGGTAAAAAAAGGATTTTGTTTGACTTCACAAACAAAATTAAAGGGAAAAAAATAAAGGGAAAAAATATGCTGTGGTTCTGTAAAATTAAGGCAAAGATTAGTACATGCAACAAACTGAAATTGTAAATTTAACTATGAAAGAAAGGGCTCAAGTTTATTTTGGAAAGTATGAATAGGTTTGTTATCATTTAGTCTCTTCTGGCCTGGTATGGTGGTAGGAATTCATATTTTCATGTTAAGACCCTGATAAGTTACAATAATACAGGTAGTCCTTGACTTACATTTAGTGTCTGTTCAAAGTTACAACAGCACTATTTTTCATAGTTACGACCATTGCAGCATCTCTCTGATCATGTGATCAAAATTCAGAAGCTTAACTGCAGTATTCCTTCGGTTTACTATTTTTAATTTCTTATTCACTCATGCATAACATTGTTTGCATAACAGTGCTTATCCAGAAAAGTAATAGTGTGATGGGTATGTATACACATGTGGGTGTCTATGTATATATGTGCACACTATTTCAATCATCTCTATAAAAACAGAGACTATTGAGTGAATTCACTAGTTAGTTGCAGTTTGTTTTCAAGTCCTTTGCACCCTGGTAGTTAGGAAAAATAATAGACTAAAAAGTGAGACTTCACAGGGTCAGCCCTATCATTTGCCAGAATAAAACAGCTGTTTTAGAAAGCTAATTATGAGTAATGAAAAGGTGCCACATTTGATATGATTTATTATTTTTACTGCTTCTTTTGAAACTTTCTACCATGGACATCAAAATAATTTTATTACCGGTAGATTCTCACTTGTAAAGTAGAATGAGTTGCTGTTCTATCTTTATCACTAGTTCTGTCTTAGGTTAGTTCTGATGTATTTGCACTGCTAGGAATGACATGGCGCAGAAAGTACAGAAGGACAGATGGTTCAATGTGCAAGATACTATTCAGTGAGGACAAAATCACTCAAGATGAATCAAGATGTAATAAGTTGGAGATACATTTCAAGAGATGAAAATAACCCTGAAAAATATTTATTACACTAAGGGCCAAGATGCAACTGTACTATTGGACTTTATATTGGAGTGTTTTAAAAGTACAAGTATAGGAGAAGAGCAGGCTGAGCTGGAAGGTGGAGTTAAACATGCCATAAGTTTGGAGTCATTGCATTGCCACAAGAGGCCCAAGTCCAGCCCCACATGAATTCCGTTGACCCTTACAATATCTAGCACCAATTTAATCTGACCATTAGTTGACTAGATTCTGGTGTATATGTAGCAATGATAAACTGCTCTGGGGTTTGAACTCAGTGAAGGTTCCTGATTATTTGTGCCTGATAACAACCACAGATTTGAGTGAAGGGGTTAATCCCTTCTCACCCTAACAAAGCCTCCCTCAAGTCTAGGGGAGGGAAACATCAGAAATGGCAGATTCCCTGCTTGTCTTCTACACTTAGAACAAATGAGAAAAAACACCAGCCTTTTGACATAGATTAGACCAGGAAGACAACATTATGAATGCTAGTACTACTTTTATTATCTAGCTACATTAAGGGAAACTTATCCAGTTATATGGTGACATTGTAAACTGCTTAGAGAGGGTTGCAAGCCCTGAAGGCGGTATATAAATACAATGCTATTGCTATTACATTAACAGAAACTCTGAATGTATTTCCCACTTCCTTCCTCTCTTTATCTTCAAGAAAACTAGAGAGGATCAATTCTGTGATGCTTTCTCAAATTACATGTTGCACTGGACTTAATTTTTTTATATATCTATCATTGTCTTGGTGGCAGCTTTTCCTCCTGTTCCTCATGGTTACTCTAACAGTCCATTTAATGTCACAGTTCTGACCTTACTTAGGTCCCCTTTCATCAGCTCTTCACATTTTATAAATAAGAAATTTTGTATCTGTACATTAAATATAATACACTTTTATTTGACTTGCTGTTTCTCTTAAAGGGTGACCCTTATGAAGTACATATCATGAGGCCGTGCTGTGGAATATGTAGGAATGCAACATTTCTTATCAATGGATTCCAGAAGTCTTGATCATTGTATTCTTGTATTGTGAAGAAACCAGTGACTCAAATCTCCTGATCAGTACAGAAATTAAAAAGATAGATTTTTGGCAGGAAACTATTGGCTTGGTAATGAGGTTTAGACACAGGAAAGAACCTGGTGGTGCCCTTGGCTAAATTTACTTGCTCCTTTCCCATTCTAACCATCTGTGGCATTTTTTTTCTCATCCTCTTCCTATCTCCATTTTAGAGAGATTTTCTTTCCTGCCATTAGGAAATGAAATCAGAAAAGAATGTCTCATAAAAAGAAAACACTATGGTCCATTAAAAGACTTCATTAAGACTGATAAATGAATATGTGTGCTTGGCAGAGAAAGCACAGTAGCAAGAGCCTGAACAAAGCCACAGGCAATGTAAAACATGAGCATCACAAGATGATCGGACACCAGGGGGATCTCTGCAGAAGCAAAAAGCAAACAAGCAAAACCTGGTGATGCCAAAGAGAATATTACATCAGAAACAAAGGTTCATTTCCTATGCTCAAGGCTGCTTATCAATTTCTCCTGGACACCTTGCCTCCTTGCATAGGTTTGCATACAATTTGAGGAGCGTCTTATTCAAATGCTTATCCCCATGCTAATCATGGCTTGTTTGGAAAGGTACTGCAAGGCTAACTTTGAATTGGCACATGCCCAAATCATTGATGCATTGACCTCAACAAACAACAAACAAACAAACAAAAGAAGCCCCTGCTTTTTAATGCCTCTTTTAGTGCCATAAAGATAGAAGCTTCAAAATGCTCACCTGGTGCTCTTGAATGCAAATTTTTAGAAGTTAAAAAAATTCTTAGAAAATATAAATAATGTGCTGGAATGATTGTTGGCTGTCTATATATCTATAAAAGAGAAGTGTGCATATGTATGTTTGTATGTATATCCTGAATAGGCTCCTCCACCCATGCACCAATCACGGCCAAACTTCCCACACACATACCTTGCACTCCAGAGATCAGCACTGTGCGGGTCATGAACCACGTTGGGGCTTCTTTCACCCCCAAAATTGGTGCCAAAGGGTA
>JANHJO010362483.1:0-13331 GCA_032468235.1 Pseudoxyrhopus heterurus
ACACCCCCACACCTCTTCACACACAAATCTCTACTGAGCATGTGCAGAAAACAGTCTTCCCCCTGCTTTCCCTACTGTACATGTCTCTACAGACATTAAAATGGTCTAATGGCTAAAAGCTAACCTCAACCCACCAGACTGACCTAACGGCTAAAAGAAAACCTCAGCGAACCTCAACCTACCACACCGACCAGCTGCAAGGTTAGTCACAATCTCCCGCTGGCCGCAAGCCTTCCCCCGACAATCTAAACATCTCAGGGAAACAGCTGCCCGACAATCAAAACAGCTGAGGGAATCCCCCCCCCACGCCTTCCCCAAACACTTCAAACTCCCGTGGCACCAGCCAGCCCTTCCCTCAGCTCTCTTCCCTCAGAATCCCTAAAATTCAAATGGCCGCTTGCTGACAATCAAAACAGCTGGGGGAATCCCCCACCACTACCCCCACATTCTCCAAACACTTCATGGCCGCAGCGGCGGGGGATTCCTTCAACTGTTTGAAGAGTTTGGGCATATTCCTCCCTCCCACCCATATCCATCCTTCCTTTCTTCCCTCACGTGGAGCTGTCATTGTCACTGGAGGAGCTGGACAGGAGCAGGCATGGCGGCTGAAGTGGCTGCCATGGGTCCTTGGTCTGTCTGGGGTGCGAGAAGAGACAGTGCTTCATGATGGCTGTGGGAGGGAAGGAACGTGGTTTGGGGCTGGGCCTGGCTCTCTGCGAATGGAGCCCCTTCCTCCACATGGGCCAGCTGAGGCTTATCCTCAAGTAGAAGGGGTGCGTCGAATACCCTGCCTGCTCCCGTCTCCTCTCTACTCTGGTTGTCCCGGATTCCAAAGGCAGCTCGCCCAAGAGACTAGCGCTTTTTGTGGCTGCTTATCTGGGGAGGGCGTGGAGTTTACCCATGGCCCTCTGGGGCACAGTCTTGAGCCTCTTTCAGGGGGGGGGGCTCAAAGGACCCAAGAGGCAGCCACAATCCTGGGATCAAAACCAACCACTGGTTTTTCCCCGGGCAGCCATGCACAGTGCATTCTTTCTACCTGTTCCCCTGATGGCCTCTCTGGGAAGAGCAGCCCCAGTGCCCTCTGCAGGTGAAGTTTGACCACTGTGGGAGCCCTGTCCGGCCTCCTTTGGAGCGTGGGTGAGGCTTGAAATAGTCCAGCCATCCTGAATTCAAAGGAAATGAAAACCTCAGAGGACAAGGTTTCGGAGCTGGCTTAGATTCCCCAAGAGCAACGTGGACATGGTGGGTGGGGTCTGCTAAAAGAGAGGAGGAGTGCTGCTTTAGAAGGAGATCCTGGGTGGGCCGATCACTGCTTCGACCTCATGAGGGGTTCCCGGGTTACAAAGGACCCAGCAGTCGCTGGGCTGCTACTCCAGAGCACGCTGAGTGGCTCTGTGCTTCCTGGCCTTGGTTAACCCAGTTTGAATCCTGCCTTTTCCTCCAAAATGGTGAGCGGGATCATTCATTTCAAACCCCACCCCGAGCAACGCCGGGTAATCAGCTAGTACAAGATATTCCCTTAAAAGTTAAATGGAAAAGAAAGCAGGAGGAAAAAAGTAAAAGTAAATAGATTGACAAGAAAGTTAAAATTTAACTTTTTAATACAATAGATTATAAAAGTTATATATGTATGCATGTATCTACATATCTACGTATGTATATAGGTCTTGGAATTCTAAAAAATGGCTAGCCAAATTAGTTGGAAAATAAATTATCATATGATTATTAATTAATCATAATTAATAATTAATTAATTAATGGGTCAGACACGACTTCGCAACTGACAACAATAATGATTATTAAAGTCCAGAATGTTAGCTACTTGGGCATTTAATTCAATCCTATTCAATGCTATTCCAGTGGAATTGTCACTGGAAGACAGTATTTCTGAAAGCAAAACCTCCTTTTCTTTTATATTTTTATCCTAAAATTTCCAATGAAGAATTGATCACCTCTCTGTTTCCCTTCTTTAGCAGAGACATTAGGATTTCATCACCTCTCTATATCATCATTTATGAATGGGAGACAAGCAGAGGACTGAATAGAAAATTGTTTTGGTGACCCTCTTGGGATTTTTCACTTTGAGTTGATTGGTAACAAAAGTAGGAAAATCAAAATGACACAGAGTGTTTTGCTTTAAATAAGTGGGAACATTGGCAAAGGAGCTGTTAAGCCTTCAATTACTTCTTGGCTTACCTACTGTTGTCATCCCTTTTAGACCACACCTATCATACATCCACCCAGTTTATTCTAGTACACATGTGTCAAACTCAATCACATCGATATGTATTGTGACATATCGCAACATTTTTTGCCTTTGCGGAGCCAGGGTGGGCATGGCCTGCACATGACGCATCTGGCCATGGGTCACCAGTTTGACAGGCTTGTTCTAGTAGGATACTACCACTCTAATTTGGAATTAGAAATAATTATACTTTGCAAGGTCCAACTTTGTGTAATAATCAGCAATCATTATGAAGCACTTTCCAATCTGAGTTTCTTTAATGAGTCTTTTTTTCATTTCTTGGCAGTGGTTCATTGAGTTCATATTCATTTGAAGAAGTCAAGACTGGTGGAGACCTTCCTCCAAAGGAGCTTTTCCATTAGATGTAAAGTCAGGACCATCTTCTTCCTGTGATGCTACCGGAAATGGGGTCCTTCCTCTTTCTCCTACTCTATTCCCGAGCCAAAACTTTTGTTTTCCTACAATTTTGGAAAATCATTTGACAATTCCTGTTGATACTTGATTGTTTATTGCATCCCACATCAGAGACAAGGCAAAAAATAAATTGGTAGAAAAGGGAAAACATATTTATAGACTTTATGTTGTTTCCATTGTAAGATGGGAGAGTAACAGAAGGCAATGTCAGAAGGACTGTCATCTAAAGGCAGTTATTGAAGCGTAGTTATGTTATAGTTAGGGCATGTGAAGATGAGCACTTAATTATGTCAGTTCATGAAGAGACTGGGATAATGGTGGGGGAAAGTAGACTAAGCATAGGCAAAAGGATTGCCAACTTTATGGGACAATGATGACAAAGGGCTTTGAAAGAAATGAAGCATTTTACAATTCAGAAGCATTTCAGAATGTGAATGACTGTGTGTCTGTAAGGAAGGAAAATGACAACATAACTAAACTTGAAATATATCCTGTGTAGCAAAGGTTTGCTACTGTACAATTATTTTTTTCATCAGCCACCTAAAGCATTTTGGCAAGCACAGTCCAAACAAACAGTGAAGCTGACTGCAAAAATGCTAGTCTGGATTACAGTGCTTTAGTAATGGGGCCTAACTGGTACACAACAGGAATTTAAATCCCCCATCCTTGCAAGGAAGACAAGCTTGTCAGCCCTTATATGGATAATCTCCCAGAACAGCTTTTTATTTGCAGGATTGTTCCCTCTTCACTTTTCCCCCAGATTCTTGAACATGTGGATCCCTTCAAATCCCTTCCTACATTACCTTCTTTGATACTAACTCAAACCTTTTCTTTCTTTTCCCCCTTGATTATATCATTGTTACTTGATTGTATAAGTATTGAACAAAGAGGATAAGTTGCTTCCATTGTAACACTATGGAATCTTTGCACAATTAAGAACTAATGGTTCATCTTCATGGAAGCAAAGTAGCATTCACTGAAACTTTGCATTGTAATTGCCACATACCCACATTGCAACTTAAAAACAGGCCAGAGAGCAGCTGCTGGAAGGGATATTCCATGAAAGGAGCTGTAAATTTGGGTCTGTCACTAAACCAAAATGAAGAGCTTCAGGCCATCAGTTCAGACTGGCTTAAATCAGCTTGGGACAGAGTTTTAGGCAGTTTTATAGCAGAGTTTCAAACATTGATGGAGGTGTATTTATGATGGACTTGGAGTGGATAGAAGGTGGCATTCTTTTTTACTGCATTCAAGAAGTGACAGATGGTCCCTATTGATGAGGCTCCAAGCAGAGAAATAGATCTGGCTTAAAAAGTGAAGTCTTATTCAAGTCCAGATTAGCAACCATATTGAAGTGAGTTACTGCTATCTTCTTCTGTTTTGGGTATGTGCTGGAGGGATTTCCCAGTCTCCCAGCCCTGGGATTTAAAGATAATTCTCCAACTACTAATCAGATATGACCTGTTTAGCTTCTGAAATCCTTCAAGGTCAGCTAAGCACTACTCCCTAATAATAAACCAGCAAAATCTGTTGTCATTCTATACTGTAGGAATTTAGCTTATAATTCTTCCAGAAGCAACCTGATCTGTTGCCATTGGTTCTTTTGCTTATTCAGTGTGAGCATATTTATTTCAATGACATTGTCTATGTGTACATTAGCTCAGAAAAGCACTATTTGCAGTAGTAAAAGAAAATCAGCATATACTGAGTTGCTTTTACTGAAATGCAGATTCCAGTTTATGGAACATACTCTATACCTTTAAAAAAAAGCAGAAATATTTCAATTCCAAACTATGCATTCCTATCTAACAAGTCAGATAATGCAAAACAGTCTGCCTCTGGTGATAATGCGATCTATGCCACATTTTTCTAGCTTACCAAGAAGTAGCTTGTGGTCTACTTTGTCAAATGCCTTACTGAAATCCAAGTATATTATATCCACGGCATTTTGCTGGTCCACTAATTTAGTCACGTTGTCAAAGAATGTAATAAGATTTGTTTGATATGATCTGTTTTTGACAA
The DNA here is from genome assembly GCA_032468235.1 of Pseudoxyrhopus heterurus. Taxonomy (NCBI): domain Eukaryota; kingdom Metazoa; phylum Chordata; class Lepidosauria; order Squamata; genus Pseudoxyrhopus; species Pseudoxyrhopus heterurus. The sequence goes on from JANHJO010362483.1 coordinate 4,682, forward strand.
ACTCATGTTGGCTACTGCTTATAACTGCTTGCTTCTAGGTGTCCTCAGATCTGTTGCTTGATTATCTTTTACAGGATCTTCCCAGGTATTGATGTCAGGCTGATTGGTCTATAATTTCCTGGATCTGTTTTTTCCCTTTTTTGAAGATGGGAACCACATCAGCTCTTCTCCAGTCCTCTGGTATTTCCCTCATGCTCCAGGGTCTTTGAAAGATATGGTTCAGTGGTTCCGAGATCATGTCTGCCAGTTCCTTCAGAACTCTGGATGGAATCCATCATGGCCTGGTGATTTGAACTCTTCTAGACCTTTTGTCTTTCGGTTTATCAGACAGTTCTTTGTACAACAATGTTGGTTTCTTCTTGGATTTCTTATTTTTCTTTTTGAGTGGTATTGTATTGGACTGGGTTTTTATAATAATGCTTTTTAGCGTTTCCCTAGCTTTGTAGGTTGCTTTCCCTTTAAGATTTTTATCCATGGCATTCTTCCCAAACTAATTCTAAGTCTGTAGAAATCAGCTCTGTTGAAGTTTAAGATATGATTTGATTATGTTCTATTGCTTGTGTCTGCATTATATTGAATTCTGATATGACATGGTCACTTTCCCCTAAAATTCCTGCAATTTCAACCCTCTCTAACATTTGTTCTCTGTTAGTAAGAATTAGGACAATATAGCTGTCCCTCTAGTTCCCCCCCTTCACCTTTCGGATGAGTTGTCAGCTAGATTAGTCAGGAACTTGCTCGATCTCTCACTTGATTTAAGTTTGTCTCCCAGTTGATAATTAAAGTCCCCCATTACTACTGTGATGTGTTACACACACAGAGAGAGAGTTAACTGAAAACAAAAAGTTCATCTATTTCTTCTGCTTGGTTGGGTGGCCCGATGTCCTTCGGGAGAGGGCTGTGTATAAATATTATTAAAATAAAAATAAAATAAATAAATGTGGCCTATTTAGGTCCTATACATCTATGGCACTATCATTCTTTTTTCCTTTTATATTATGCATTCTGGGAGGCTTTCATCCTTTTTTTAATGCATTTCTGTAGAGATATAGTGATTTTACATATAACTCTACCTCCTCTTTTGTTAGGTCTGTTCTTTTGAACAGCTTATATCCTTCCATCTCTACATTCCAATCATGAGTTTTATGCCACCAAGTTTCAGTAATGGCAATTATATCATACCTACCCTCATGTATTAGTAAACCTAAAAATTCTAAAAGATCATTTTAAAATGTCAATTTTTTTGTTTTTTAATTTATTTAAAATGTAAAACATTTAAAAAGTTTTTTTTAAAATAAAAATTCTGGAAATTATTCTAAAATTAAAGTATTTTAACATTCTCAAAATTCTCCTAAATTTAGAAGAATTAGGTTGCCTCTAGGTATAGTGTGTAATCCACAGATATATAAAAATGATTTGATCTGAATTGATATTAATGATAGAAAAAGAGGAAAAGAAAAAGGGAAACATGCAGTTTATATTGAAAAGTTGAACACATACAGTTGTTATGATACAAAGGAAGAGATACTGAATGCTGAGTTGCTATGGTTTGTCTCCTCTCTCTTCAAGCTTATCAGAGGGAAGGGCTTCAAAGGGAAGGGATGCTTTCTCCCCACAAAGAATGCTGAACCTGGGATTACCAGTAGCAGGATCACACTTGTTTTTGCAGGAAATCTCAGAATGCTTTTTAGGGCCTTCTCCCTGCCTAGAAAATTTATCCTTTTCCTCCCTGTCTCAAAGTGTTTTATACTTATCCCTTTGCTCCCTGTCTTCTTGCCCATTGGTTGTTTCAGGAACCATGTGCTGCTCTGGGTGCTCTGCTTCACTGCTATTTAGCACTGTGCCTCAGCTGCTCTTTGCTCCCATCTACTGGTCCACCGCTGCCACTGCTGCTCAGCTGTTCCCAGCCACTACTGCTCCAGGTCTGCTGCCACCCAGCTCCATTCTGTCCCCACTCGGGTTGCACGCAGGGCCACCTCACCTCTCAGCTGGGTCATTGGATGCTTCTCAGCTGGCCCTCTGGGCTGGTGGGCAGTTGGACTCTTCTCAGCCTATTATGTGGGTCTTTAGAAAGTATGTGGTCTTTCAGTCTTGTAGAATAATGTAACTTTTCAATAAAGATGGTGCTGGTAGAGCTTCTTATCTGGACCTTTTTGAAGGACTAACATCAGTGTTCTGTCCTGGCTATACATTGTCCTGTGTGCAGCTTGACATGCAGCTAAACCCCTCTATCCCCCAATAAAACAGACTGTGTGCGTAGATCTGGATGTTTTATTAACGGAACAGGATGGGTGAAACTGGGAAAAATAGAAATATATACAGTAAAAACTCAAATACAAAATAAGCAGTGTTGCCCATTTCAGGGTGGGATTAAACCTTCTCTGTAGCTGCTCCATTTTTTTTTAGCTTTTTGTTATTGTTATGATTCATCTTGGCTTTATTTTTTGGTCCATGATATTATTTTCCCAGTGTAAACTACCAAGAGAATTAAGTAATCAGGTAAAATTAATTTTAAAAGAAGATACAAGAATAATGTTGCCAACGTCTTCTGGGATGATTGCCAGAAGTGGACTTTGTGGGTATACCATTAATTGGTATGGATGGCAATTGATTGGATGGCAATAGAAAAAATATGATGTCTAACTTTCTTCCACTCTTCATTCCCAAGATAATATACACTGGGGTGTCTGCAAGCTGTGGTAAACAAAGTTAAGTTTGTTGTCCACAGCAGTGCAATCAAAGAACCTACATAAAAACTAGACATCTCCACTTTTTGGACCATAACATGTGGACATTCCTGACACACATTCATTCATTTACTTTCAGATCATTTTTGGGATTTCATTTTAGGTAGCCCTGCTCCAGATTCTGAGAAAATAGTTGATCAGAAGTAAGGATAGGCTTACTTTAAATAACTCTTGTATAAGATAAGAAATTCAATCACAGCAAGCCTTTTGTTTTCTAGCCGGTAATACAATGTCCAATCTATATCTATAAAACAGAAGTGTGGGTGTGTGGGTTTGTGGGTATGTGCCAAATAGGCTCCGCCACCCCTGCACCAATCTCACCCAAACTTGCCACATACATACCTTGCACTCTAGAGATGAGCACTGGGGCGGTCACAAACACCCAAAAAGCTGCCGAAGTGGACACCCCCAGCTGCAATGCACTGCGCATGTGCAGAAGGCTCTCAAGCCGCCGAGCTCTGCTGCGCATGTGTAGAGAAGGAGGATCTTGCCCGGAACACTGATTGCTGCTGCTAATCGCCTGTGCCATTTTGAACCGGAGGCACCAGCCGGCAGGAGCAGGCAGCGCCACGAGCTTCAGGAGGCAGCAACGCTAAATGTGAAATTTAACTATAATTCCCAGTAATTGGCTCAGTAGAATGGATGTTTAACTATCCACAATTCTTGTAATATTACTTGTAGGAGCGTTTTATTCATTTCCTTTCAAGACCAGACTAACTTATCCAAATAAAAATGTTCAGTAAAATTAAATCCTGGAATTGGTATTAATGTTCCATATTTTGGCAGCTATCAGAACCCCAAGTCACAACAGCTGATGCCTGGCCTGGCTTTTATTTTTTTGCCTTGGCTGATCTCAGAAATACTCAGCAAGCTGGGTATTACCTGCTTATTACCTGGCTGAGAGATGATTTGGGCATATCAGGGCTGCAGACACATCTGGGAAGTCACAACCCCCTTCCATTGGGAAGTCAGGAATCAAGTTTTACTCTATGTGAAGAGTGCCAACCTGCAACCAAATTTAGCTAGTCTTTTCGTTTACTCCAACCTCTCATCTCTGTGACCCTCTTTCTGGCCTCAGTTTCCTAGTGCCATTTGGAGCAGTGTTGCCACAGCTACATAAATCCACTAGGACATAGTCTGAGAAATTTCAAAACAGGTGGCTCCAAGTCTGCTCCAACTGAATTTTGAATTATTTTCTTTTAATTTCCTTGATCAAAACAGGATATCCTTTTTCTTAAGAATATGCTCTCTATTTCCATAAGAAGTAGTGCATACAGATGTTGCATCATAATTATAGTTAGAGGGCGATTTTTCTACTAGTTTCATGCATTTTTATATACCTGCATTTCCCCACATAGACGGAACATTTATGCTGAGAAAGGAAATGCCTAAGAGGACTTATCAGAGCCAATTCTCCTTTTAGTCTGCAAAAGGTGTCTGGAATTTGGTGATTACTTTCACTCCAATTCACAGCCAGGACATATTGGGCAGATGGGAGAGAAACAGGAACATGATAAAAATAATAATGGTTGGATTAATTTTCATGCTCCCAAGCTAAAAACATAAGTCCTGGCTATCCTGAACAAATGACTTTTCATGCATACATGTATTCACACACCTATTTGTGTTGCTATTTTTGCTATTGTAAACCTGAAAACATAATCTCCACCCTCATAGGATTAGTTTTCCTTTAAATGAGGTCATGAAATACATAAAGCTCCACTTTGAATATTGTGCCATAATAACGAAATGTATGGCAATGAAGTGTCCTGTCAACAGTGCAGATAAGATGCTACTTTCAAGCAGCAAGATTAATCCTCCTACGTAATCCATCCTCCAGTGACCTTTCTCCTGATCCATATCTCCAAAATGATGTACAGCATACTTCCATGCTCTGGATTCAATTTAGAGGAGGTTCTTCAAAAAGCAGCACCTCATTAAAGCAAACTATATCATAGAAAAAAAGCAGTGGCTCTTATATTTTCTGAAGCATGTTTCCAGAATTGATCCTGAAACACAGCCCAGCCCTAATCTATACCTCTGCTACCACTTTGTCAACTGTGCTATTACTATCAAGGCACTCATGGCTACAATTTGGAAGCCAACATTAAGGGGCCAGCTCCCACTGCATTCAGGCTGGCAACCACTCCTCCAATCCACGTAACACCTCACTGCCAACCAGAACATTACATTTCATATGCTTCATTTAATTTTTAATGATACAAAATTTAGGACAAATCCTCCTTTACTCTCATACGTACTGCACCATAATTGTGTGGTTGAAAAACACAGCTTAAAAAAACCTGGCTTTTATTGTCTGCTACGTCATGTTAAAATCTCATAGGACAACTCACCACAGCCAACTTGCCACAGTCAACTCACCATTGGCAATTCGCCATGGCCAACTCATTGTGGCTGGCTCGCCACAGACAACTCACCATGGGCCAAATTCAACAATGTTATTTAATTATTTAAAATAATTTTTAAAATTATTCTAATTTTTGGTAATTCACATTTTATTTTGTCCCTCCTGTTGCATCTTTTCTTTAATGATTCTATTTCACTATTTCTTCGATATTAAGTAACTTTGCCCCATAACAAGTAGTCCCTGAGTTGGCTGTGGTAAGTTGGCCATAGTGAGTTGGCTGTGGTGAGTTGTTTGTAGCTCAGGGTTGAAATGAGGGGTGCTTGGTGCTCTCTGAGCTTGGTTGTTTTCTTGCAGATGCTTCATTACCCAAACTAGGTAACATCATCAGTGTTAGTAGGGAATGGGGTTGCTCTCAGCTTATATTCTAGTGACAGGGCCAGCAACTAGAATATAAACTGAGAATAAACCCCACTCCTTATTAGCATTGATGATGTTACATAATTTGGGTAATGAAACATCTGCAAGAAAACAACCAAGTCAGAGAGCACCAAGGACCCCCCCCCCCACACACACAAAGTTCTTGCCTGCTACAGACATAACTAATTGTTGCAATACCTTTGTGGTTCTGGCATGGTAGATAAATTCACAAAATTAACTGTCGATCACTAATCAATAAGCTTAACCCTAATCTATCTGGCAGAAAAAAAGGGCAAGACAGTCAAGAGAAGTGGACATAATCAATTGGTGCGTGAAACTTGGGGGAGGGGGCTAAAATGTTTTGGTTTTGGTTAGCCAAAAAGGGACAAGACCTGTTTCATCCTAGTTTGCTGTTATATCAGGGTAATGTTGTTGCTGCATTTCAGGTTATTCTTTTTGCATTCGGAAGCTCACCTCTCACCCATCCACTCCAACTTCTCCAAACTGCTTAGACAAATGCCAAACACATGGAGCATTGGCCTTATTTTGCTTCATGTCACTTTTATGGAGGGGACAAAGGGATTTTTTTTTAGTGAATTCATAGAATCATTGGGTTGGAAGGGACCATCTTAGTGGTCACTGAATACAACCCTCTGCTCAGCACGGGATCCTGAGCTGAACAATCCTGAACATCAAACCTCCATTGGACTGTTTCTTGTGAATACCTTACCACTTGTCCATTTGTTCTACTGACCGAAAAGTTCTTCTTGGAGTCTTGCCTGAACTTTTTTCTATGTAATTTTAACCTATTAGTTCTGGTCCTGTCCTTTGGGGCAATAGCACATGTCCACTATACTTCCATGTGACAGCCTTTCAAATATTTAAAGAGGGCTATCACATCGTCTGTAAGTATCTAGACTGAAGATACTCAGATCTTTTAAATATTCCGCATAGTGCTTGGTTTCCTGATTCTTCCCCAACTTGGTAGCCCTTCTCTGCACTTGCTTCAGTTGTCATTGCCCTTTTTGAATTGAACTGGACACAATACCCCAATGACATGATTATGGAAAAATCAATGGAGGATATACTTGGATCTTGGTTAATTTCAAACATCTAAGGACTGTTTCTTGCATCAGCTAAGAAACAATTGACAATTATACTACATGGGCATCTACTGGATAATCTGTATCACACCCATATAAAGTATTTGCAATAAAATACATTGGAATCCATCCACCCAACAATTAAAAAGTATTATGCACAGTGTTCATATAATAGTGCAGATCAACTTATGTTGTAAAATACGCTCTGAAAATAATAAAATAAATAGTATGAAGAGATCATGGTGTTGGACAGAAATGCTAGGGTTAGTACCTTGGGGAGAGAAAGAATGAGAGGCAGCTCCCGGCCCTCACTGGCTCAGCTAATCTGCCGACTGTGATTAAGGGGCACTTGCCACCTCCTGCACCACAAAAAAACAAAGACCTCCCTGAGGTCTCTTTCAAGCCTAAAAGAAAATAAGATCTAGTCTTATTTTCAGGGAAACACAGTAGATATGGTATATCAAGAAATGGCATAACTTACTTATGAATTCAGGCTTTTGTTTTCTCTAAGATGAAGGTCTGAGATACTAATCAATGATGTTGAAGATACTATTTTGTGTTTTGCATTCTAACGAATGCAAAGATATTATATTTATCTCTGTTCTCCATATATGCATCCAAATACTTCTCCTGCACCACAAAAAAACAAAGACCTCCTAAATGACCTTAGGAACAAATGCTACATATAGCACTGTAATGAGAAAGAAAAATTCTTAATTGGCTTCATGCCAGAGAAATCTAAGGATGACAAAAGGGAGGATTGATTGTGGAATCAGAAAATGAGGCCACTGCTCAATCAGCAAGATTATAAATTGGGTGGCTCTAAAAAGGCTGCAATGTGTTCATCTGTCCCTTGAAAGCTGGTACAAAATGATGCAATGTATTTGCTTTTGGATGCCATGTCCGCATATCATCCTCAAACACTAAACACCACAGCATATATAGATTATAAGAAATGAGAGTACAAAACAGAAACAAGAGCAAGCCACGTGTGCGTACCACATGGGTTTTTCTTCCTCTTGTTTGTTTGAGGATTTAATCTCTGTTTGGTTGTCTCTTTGAAAACCCACACACAAACAAGAAAATATGCCCACATTGTTCCTCATGAGAGACTAAAATTCCTTATGAGGGAAGATTTGTCTTGTATCAAAATCTCTGTAGGCCAAATATTTTTCATGGTCATTTCAGCAAGCAGATAGAAATCTATAACAAGATCTTCCATTTTGTGTTGTCTCAGGACTTTTCCTGATTTGCACTTAAGTACAGCACAAACTTGCTCTGGCATCATCTTCCTTCTGCTATGTCTGTTCTGCAGCCCATGAATGAAGCAGCCACAAGTCACATGCCAGTGTTAAAGCAGTATATTCCTCTTTGTTTTAACACTAACTGAGGGCAGCATCAAAGTAATCAGGCTTTGGCAGCAGTACTTTGGGGGAAGGCTTGGTGCCTGCTGTGATGGAAAGGGCAGAGGAAATGGCCTTGAAGATAGGAGAAAGAGCTGCTGGCACGGTCCGATAGATGGGTCCAGGTCAGATAGATGAGTCCAGGCCAAAAAACAAAGTTAAGAAAATGCCTTGGACACATAAAAATAAAGAGAGGCAGGGGGAAGCACATCTGACTTGTAAGATTCTGTTATTAAAGCTGTTCCAATAAAAATAGTTTTAGACCTCTGTAGCATTAGTTTTTAGTCTAATCTACATTATAGTCCTGAAACATGTCTGAAATATGAAACAAGAGAGGCAATAGAGTCAGAATAAGGATCACCTATGGCAGGGGTGTCAAACTGGATTTCTTCAAGGGCCAGATCAGCACTGTGGTTCTCCTCCACTGGTCAGCCAGGGGGTGGGGAAGACAGGCCTGGATGGCCTCCTGCAGCACTCTGCTGGCCAATATGGGGCAGGGGAGCCTCACACGCTCTTCCATGCCCCGTTTTTGGCCTGGACAGCCTCCTGCAGCAGTTTTGGCTGGCAGAGTGCTGCAGGAGGCTGTCCAGGTCAAAAAGGAGTGCGGGGCAG